>JAQGAG010000852.1:0-12488 GCA_034696835.1 Lepidocyrtus lignorum
CTCTCCATCACTCTCCTCCTCCTATATCTTATGTACCTTGTGGAGAGAACTCGGCACTTTGTGAGCTCTTTTTGTGTATTCCACCCATCTTTTAGCATCATTTTTTTGCCTGCACATCGCGGTTTATTTCATACATCTTTAGTGCTGTTTTCATGCATGCATGGGCTCAAGTATAAAGTTTCACATGGCTTGTTACATAAATGATATATAATGCGATTGAGTGTGGCCGCGATAATGATGGGCACCATTAAGTGAAACTGAGGGTTTTCTGACTTTATCTCCTTTTTGTGTTCTCTTTGGCTCTCTGTCTTCCACTTTTATGCATGTTAGTACACATACTACAGAGAGCTCAAAGGGAAGTGGATATATAGATTTGTAATAATAATAGCATGTTGAAAAAAATACTAGTCATGTCTGGAATCCAGTTTTGACCAATAGAGAGAAAAAACAAGCTTTTGTGGAGAAAGGTGGCTCCCTCCTTGCTAACAAGTTGGCAGCAAGATTAAAATCATTAATGTGACAGCCATTTTTATATTCCCTTGTCCAAACTCCATTTTTCTTATTACGATCATTTTAAAAGAAAAGCAAAAATGTTCGTATAATCTTCAGGGAAAACCCGTGTGGAATATATTTTGCTCTAGGTAGACCTTATATCAGCCCTGTACACATATTACACAATTTTTGATATCAATAATAGGGAAAGCGGCTATGAGTAGAAGAGGAAGCAAGCGGCATTGCACAGTGTACAAAATCTTCAACCAACCACTTTGACACTTGAACAGCAGAAAAAAGTGGAAGGAGAAAGAAGCAAGTGAGAAAAGTCTTGGTTGAGCAGCATAGCCAATGCATTGGAATATATTATACAAGATTCTTGATTCCTCTGGCTTCTGGGCTCCACGATATCAACAGTTGTTACGTGTGTGGAACCACATTGAACGTCTGGGATGATATGATAGTAGCTCTGTATGACTTTCCACTTTCCTCGGCTAGTCTCATTCGGGGCTACTGATATATGATATCATTACGCCTGGTGAATGTAAGGATGTATGTTTCAATGCGCTGCCAATTTCAATGCTCTGATGGATGTATTGCAATTACCGGTCATGGGATTTAAAAGGCATATGGCATATGGCTATATCTCTGGCTGGATAAGTATTGGGTAGTCAGTCATATTGTAAGGCTTTGTGACTTTTCTTTATATGTTTGTAAACTACTAATTATATTGAAATAATTGGTAAAAGTGAGTATTGATTTGTCCATTTGTCTACATGAATGTAGGAGATTAAAAACGGAATTATGGTATATGCATACATACCTATAAAATTTGATTTGCTTAATTAACCTCCGAGCTAGTTTGTGTATATACATCATAGGAAAACATCAGATATTAGGATAATGATGAAGAGATCATAAAACACGAGGGATAGGTATTTTGACTATTTTGAGACGAAATCATTTCACAGTCAGAAAAGGCAAAAGCGATGTTGCCCCCATAAAATGCTGCATAGCTCTCTCAACTTTTCCCTATTACTACCCTCATGGTTCATTGATTACTATTACCATTATGTATTAATTCAATTTTCTCTTCTCTATCACTAGTGAATCTTCTTGCGCTCTTTTCCGTCCTCTGTCCTCTTCCACGCTGTCAGAAATGCTTTATCTTGAGGAAAATGGTGCGTGCTCTCTTCCTCCTTCCCATATACATATTATGTACTTCAGTAAGGAATTGATAGAAAAGCTAGCGTAAGCAAGCTTGTTTTCTAAAAATGTCTGGAGAAAGCAGTATCACAATCTGGAATAACATGAATGTATATATCCATCTCAACTCATTATTTTAAGGGAGAAAAGAGGAAGAGAGTTATAAAATGTAATAACCTATAATTTTCAGTTATCCTCTTATATGATGTATATACACGTTTTGGTGAATATGTAGCGGAAGGATGTTAGCTTTTGTTCTAATATCTGACTTTTGTGAATTGGACTCCATATAAAGTCCCTTTTCCTAAGGTGGGAGCAGCACTGGAACCGCAGCTAAAGTCAGACACGCAGGTAATGTAATGTCAGACTAATTTATTGCCGGTAAGTTCCGGGTAGTTTTATACAACTGAGAATTACAAGACGTGAGTGGCAGTCCATGTATGAAATCTGGAAGTGGAAAGAGAAGAGTGAGTGGATTATCATCATCATCAGTTCTGCATTCATTTTCACTGTCTAGCTGACTATGACTGAATGGGGCTCGCAAGTCAGTTCCTAGAAGAACAAAATAGCCTTTAGTGACGAACCGACACTAATATACTAACACCATTGCTATCAATGCTTAGACTCTCTCCATTTTCATTTCTTGTTTGGGTTTATTTATGGTACCTGTTTTCTACGGTTTCACGTTGGGTTTCCCTTATTATATTTCCATCCCTTATATTAGCTATAGTTATGTGAGTATACCAATGTGCAATGCGTAATGTACTATGTCGTTTCCTCATCCTTACATTGCTTTCTACGTTGGAGTAATTGCTATTCAGCATTTCAACATTGTTTCAGCTTATACAGGAATTTTTGCTGGTGGTTTCATTTGGTCCCATTCTTTCACGCTGCTTTCACCCATTGGTCACATCAGCTAATTCATTTATTTTTGCATTTGGATATAGTCTCAGAGACAATATCCAATATATCGGTAATTTTATTACTGCCTTTAGTACCATTATTGCTAATTCTGATGAATTATTTTCCCATCGTACATTCCTTTCATTACACCGGGAGCGTGCTACCTATAATCAAACGTATCGTATTATCGAACTAGTCACTGGTCATTGTTATACGTGGAACTCGAAAATTGACTTAAAAACATCCAGTTATTGGGAATACGTTCTGATGGAAGGTGGACAAAGAATAATGTATTGGTACTGGTGCTCGCTCCCTTAGATCAATTTTAACTTGAAAGGAATTTGTCCTCAGGATTGAAAAGAGCCCATGTCCTTATCATATGCCTGGAATTATCTTTTTCACATATCACATACATCACATCCTTTTTAGTTTAAGCTGTTTAGAATATCAGATTCAATTCAGCGTAGGTTGTAAAGGATAATTCTATTACCTATCTATTCAGAAGGGAATAGAATGGGAGGAGGCACATTGAATATTGGCTTTATCTAGGTAGATGTCTGCAATTCATATGTAAAGCTTTTTGACTTCATTCCTATTTGTACCGTATATTTCTGCTACGAATGCTGGGGGAAATGAGACAATTCAAACTTTTGATGATGTTCAACCTCTAGAATATTTGATTTATTCCCTTTCATATTATTCAATAGTATTTTTCCAACATTTCAATCTCCGTCAATATTTCAATAGTAGGTACTAAATGCTGCGTGCTGGGATGTGGCATCTCTCCATCCCTTTAGTATAAATACTTTAATCTTAACTATTGTAGGAAATCAGCGAAAGCTAATCACAAGTTTCTGATTGCATTCCTTTCTACCTATCACAGTCACCGTTTCCGTTCCGATTTCGGTACTCATGCATGTTCCCATTTTGAAAAATCCTTGAATAGATGCATAATAATAATACAATATTTATTCATGGCGTAACTGATCAAATGATAGCGCATACAGGGAAGTAAAATTTCAAATATTTTGGAATTCGGAGACGTATGTGCGCTGACATATACTTGAAGCGCCACAACGGAGGGCCATAGTGTCCTTTAAATTTTAAACCTCTGCTGATTTCATGCCTTCTTTGCTATAGAAGTAGACAAGTCGATGTGAAATTTTAGCCTGTCATGTGCATGCAAAACGTGCTGTGATAATAGAGCCTTGCATGCCCTATCGCAGTTCATAGATGTAAGATAAAAGAATCTCTGAGTGGTTTGCTGGGGGGAAACTTAATTACAAGTTATATACCTCCACAACATCCCTACAAACATACACTTTATCTGAATCGACTATAAAAAAAAGAGGCGAAGATAGTGTGTCTTCCTATCGTTGAGATAGCACATAGCAGTATGTCCTGTTGTGAGAGGCTTTCTACTCCAAGTTAAACGCGTGCATGTGGTATTTTTATAGGGGAATATATATAGCCAGAATTAATTATGCTAGGAAAGGGCAAACTAATTGGATATTCCATCCCATCGCAGTCTCTCTTCCTCATCAACCAATTCAATTTTTTTTTGGTAATAGTCTTCACCATATCTGGGTACAGCTCATGTTTGAGAAAGTTATTATTTGAGAAAAACTATTAAGCACAAATTATTACGTTTTAGCTTCTTCCCAGAGATATTATTTTACATTACATTATTATCAACTGGTACTAAGAGAAGGGAGGAATAAGGTCGTTTGTATATACAAACAATTTAGGGCTGTTCTATAAGCTATAAACTACAAAATATGCGTAAAAAGGTAAAAAGTGACAATATATATTTCAGATAGGTAGGTACATACAAACCTATACATTATACATAGACTTTGGGAGCATCATATAGGATGAATGGATCCATCTGTATTTATACAAGGATTTTGGGATCGGTTGACTCCCGACTGACGACTGTTGCTTTTATCCAACTTCACGTACAGCTCACTGATGTCGGCATGCATGTAAAAGGATATTGAAATAGCCATTGGTTATCAGGAAGCTATCATCATGAATATATAAGTTTGCATATAGTAAAACTGTTAGTGTTAGCAAATGAATTTTTACTGCTTGTGTCTGGCTTTCTCTCAGGCTGGATGTTGTAATAGGGAGAACAGTGGGAGTGAAGTGGGGACACAAGCTAAGACATCTAAAACTCTCAACGGATCTCCATCTAAACCCCTATTAAATCGCTCCATTTCTGTTCAGCTTTCACCTCCTCCCCTTTCCACAGAATAAGTGAACGGCTGTTCTGTTTTGTCTCTGAGTTTTTTTCCTGTACAAACGACGATTACAACGGCGATAGGGAACTATCACGAAAAATATTAATGTTGGCCCTATGTACAATGTACAAATATCAACGGATGTATGCATTGGGTTTTCCTGGAATTGATGCTGATAGACTACTTTTTAGCTCTCGACAGTGAACCAGTAATAATAATAACTTCATGAAAAAGAAACGAAACAAGAGAGAAACAAGTTTCATTACCGTATGCTTTTACTTTTATGGCTTGTCTATGCAATATCATGCTTTTACAGCCGATCGAAAAACAACTGGTGAAAGTAAAGGCGAGAAAGGAGAAAAAAACGGTTTGGAACCAAAGTTCAGAGAAAGGAGCATAAGGAAGACGAACGACCAAGACAAAGGCAGATAAAGCATGTGTGTGGAGAGAAACGGCTGGTGAAATGCCATACACTACATCTGAGACATCCCCTGCGTGTCGTATAGGCTCGATCATAATACCCTTTCCTATATTGGTTTATGTTTTAGGGATATGACAAGTGTAATATTATATTTTCATGAGTTTACCCTTCCAGCTTTTCCTTGTCCTTCCTTTCATCTATTATATCCCCTCTGTTTCCATATATCGGCTCGTATTTTACCAAACACAGTTTTCATCATTATTTTTTATAATGTATGTACAGTTGTAGTAAATGATGCTGATTGCCTAGTCTAACGATTCCCGTCGTTCCTTTCCCATCTCTCCGAGCCTTCCATCTTTTTCCCGTTGACGGATTGATACGATATCAAAAACTAGCTTTGCTGACTGGATAACTTGCTGATCAAAATCGTAGAAGACTTTTATCATCACTCCCCTCCACTTTCCCACAACAACAGTGCTTTGACATTTCCCTTCGATCGTGCTTTCTCCCCAATTTTGAGTATTTTTACCCAGCTTGTTTGTTACTTTTCAGTGAAATCCTGTACAAAGAGCTCAGGTATGAGCTGGAAAATAACTATGATGTAGAACTACAAAGCAGGTAAATGATGAGGAGTTGCCCCTTTCCCAACATTTGTTATTTTCCATTTTAATGATTCTCAAGAATACATTAAAATTACCTGATTATTTTACAATATAATACACCTGTAGGAATAAATTGAATGTGAATATTATACCAATGCAAATTTTCAGTGAAATAATAACATTCCCTAAAAGTAATTGATGATGAAAGTTTTTTCAGCAACGAACAAAATGAAAATATTCGATTATAGGTATCGGAAACCTATCATATCGAAGGATATGATTATCACTGGGCTGAATGGGAACCACCATTGTGTATCGCCTGTATCTCTAATCCTCTTTCTTTAAAAACTCAATTCCAGCTTAGGAGAACATGATCTTTTCAGATGAAAAATCTCGCAATGGTCTATCCCGAGCAGCCATAGCTTTAATAATAAATTCCTCTTTTATCCTAACTTCTCTTGCCTCTTTTCACTTTCTTTAACTTTATACATCTCAATCCCACATTACGTCATCATGGATAGGAAATAGCTTACGTGAATAGAAAACAGATGAATAGATGGATGAGGGGTATATCTAACAACAAGATTGGTATATTTATGTATATTCATGAGGGTTGGTTGCTCTTGGTAAGTAGACAGAGTCAGAGTAGTCCTAGAAGGATCTTCGTAAAAAAAGAAAAGAACCTTGCTGTTCCTCTCATGAAGCTATTTTGTTACCTTTCCTTCAAGGTATATATTGCTTCGAGTACTTTTTTCTGGAGATCTCCAAAAAATTGTGTCTCCCTTTTCTCATCCTCTATCTCTTAACTTCCCCCTTTTTCAATTCCTCTCCTATGCATACACGGTGAGAGTTACTAGGTACTCAAGTCATACATATGCATCCGTTTGAAATTAAGTCACAAGAAAGGAGAAGTGGAAAACGTGGCTTGTTCACCTTTTTCTCTCGCTCTCTTCAAGTAAAAGCAAGAGCGGTAAGCCCTCAAGAGTGTATCAAAAAAGGAAGAAAAAAATCAATGTAGTAGAAGACGCTGAATCTAAAATGTGCTTTTAGAAAAGGAAGATGACAGAAAAAAGGAGAGAGAAGGAGACGCCATCATACACACGAAGACAGTGAGACAAAAGTAGTAACGTGAATTATTAGAAAAGAAAATATATCGTGGAACGAAAAGTTTAGAAGATGCTCAATCCCTCTTCCAGCAAAAAAGCCGAAGGAAACGAATAAAAAATATCATCCTTTACACATGTTCTCCCTTTAGTAAAGTGTGCTAGGCTAGTTATTTATTTTTAATGTTCTATGACTATCCCAACCCATTCATATAAGGAGCATCACTCACGCCAGAATTCCCTACGTCAAAGAGTAATATCTGGGAGGAAAAGTTGTCCAAATAAGCAAAAAATGTAAATTACCTACTCGTATATTTTTCCTTCTGTATGATTTTTTAAAATTTATATCATATCAACAATTACATTTGAGCTTGGAAAAGAAAAAAAATATCACACTACCCACATTTCTCCAGTGAGTAAATGCACCAGATATTATTTTCATGGTGGAACTAATATCCAAGGACGATGATTATGATTATAAAATGGTGAGCTATATTATAAAGTTTTTTTTTTATTTTCCCATTTATATCATTCACTGGTTCGAGTTGGCTTAAATATATTTTTATGTACAAAATCATTTATGTTTGTAGATATCCCTCGTGTGGATGGATATGCGCACATTCATACATTCACTTTCCGCTTATGGTGACTAGTGATACATTCCAATATATGCAGAGCATGCATAACATTACAGTGAAGTCTATAAATCTTTCCAACACAAGACAGAAATATATGAAGCAAAAAACGGGGCTCTCAAATGTGAGGAATGAAGTAAGGCGAACCGACGTCGTCGAAAAAAAACGGAGGAAGAATCCCCAATTTTCTCGTAACCAAAATGCAGCCCTCAAATGAATTCTCAGTTCATCACCTTGTCAGTAACAGACGTTCTCTCTACATTCCTCTTTAAGACTAATTTATTCGATTGACATTTTCTTCCTTGGATGAATTACTTCTCTTAACAGCTCCAATATTTTTTTTTACCCCGGCGGAGATAAATACTGCGTACAGTTTCGATCACTCCGTATTATATTCCAAATGGTTGATGATGGTAGCGCGTGATAAGGATTTTTTTTTGTGTGGAACGTCGGTTGTAAAAGACCAGCATTTTTTTATCATGGGGGAATATGTATATAAGACCATATGGCTATCTGTTTATCACATTATTTATCTGAATTCACGTCATTCACTGCTCACTAGCCAGTAGTTCCAAACCGTTACATAATCACCCTTGTTCTGTACTACTTTTTTTTATTATATACGTAGGTACACAGATACACATTAACAGTATGCTGCTTCCTTAAAGCTGGATTCGATTCTCAAAGGAAAGCCTATAATACAAAATACAACATATCTAGACAGAAGAGAGAGTCTTTTCAACGAAGATGTGAGCCAACCAGAGTAACATCCTCTTTCAATTGACCACTATTACATTTTCCTGATCAATTCCTTCCCCAAAAGACTTTTATATTCTTGTTCATATCGTGCTATAGTTAGCCTTCAAATAAATACATCTGTGTAAGGCTCAATGAAACTTCAATCTGTAAACAAATTTAAAATAAATAAGGAGAAAAAAGGATTTGAACGAGAAATACAGCTACATAACTGTTAGAATATATATCTATGAACCTATTTTCCTTTACGACATAAGTAACAGCTTTATACATCAGAGAAAGCACTTTTCCTCGGAAGTGAAACTCCCCCGAAACTTTGCATAAACCACAAGGACTGGTATAGGAATATTTACAAGTTAGGTATGAAATGAAACCAATTACCCATTTGCTCGCTCACAGTTTCCACTTTTATACTGGCTTTTAGTACCACGAAGCAGTAGCAGTGAGACTACATAGAGATAAAACAAGATTCCATATGGCTGGAAATCAGACGTAGACATAAGGACTGATTTTCCTGGTTAACACCTCTCTCTCTTCTGTATCAAGAGGGTCACATACCCTGCCATACCAATGTGTAAGCTGTACAACCATAACCATACGGTTACCACCGAGAAAGAAGCCCTTTCCTCTCTTAATTATTATTACGCTGAGACTCAAGAGTGAATAGTAAACAAGGCATATTAGAGCAAAAAAATGCTTGTAATTACACATAAATAACTTTTAAAGAATCTGCGCATTACCTAATTGTATGAACAACTTGTTAGATTATTGAGCAAACGGCATTATTAACGAGTCATTATAACTGATATATGTAGCTTGTGAGGAAAAAAAGTAAAATGATATGCTTTCTAAAGATAATTTCTTATTTAAATGTAATTGGCAAAAAAATCATTATAGTAATGGCTTTTCGATGGGATTTTCCCCTGAAGTTAGGTTTTGTAGTGTACACTAAAAATACAATTTTTTGGTATTTTTTTTTACCCGGAGAAAGCCTGTCAAGTTCTCCCACTCCAGCTGACAATGCTAATGCTCCAACTCGAGGAAAATGAGGGAAAATATTGCCATCATAAATTGGAGGACTAGCTTTCACTTCATTGTATATACGGTATACGGAGAACTACAGCTCAAATGGAAATCTAACAACAAGTAAATATAGACGCCAATGAGCTCTGGCTGCCTGAAATGAAATGGAAAACTTGTAAATGTTTACATAGAAAAATGAGAAGGGCATTTTCTAGCTTGCTTGCTGGCTTCTCTCTTTGGGATCTTGGTGAATTTTGCCATGCACTCATATCTTTTTATTAACAGTTTTCAGCCAAGTACACACACATTAACCTGATACGTTAACTTGGCTAGTTCCAAGTATTTAGCTAGGTTCTTATATCCAGGGATAACTCCAAAGAAAGCATAAAAATCTGAAAAAAAGTTGGACCAAACAACACTTTTTTTAGTTGAGAAACAATAAGTGCGAGAAAAGTAAAAATCCCTCATATTTACCATCCATCTACAGGGAAAAGGTCGTCAAATGGGTGTCCATAATACATGTTTTCCGAGGTAAAGCAGGTGGAAAATGGGGAAAGCGGACTCTGTTCCAGGTTGATAAAGCCTAGTCATACCGAAAGAGTCAAGACTAAGATCCATTGATGTAGTAAGTATAATGTATGTACAAATGTCAAAGAGAAATGGTTGCTGGAGTAAAAGAAGGAGAGAACAAATAAGCTTTTCCTCCACGAACAACGACTTCCTACACCTCCACTCCTCCACATAATAACAAGCAAAAAAAGATATCTGCTTATTGATGGTCGTTTATGGCATGTAACTGAAACTCGGAATGTAAACACTGACGCAAATGGATGAAGAAGAAAATTGTTCCTGTCCCTTCATACGAAAGACCATACAGCACACACCGATACCACAGTCATCCAACCAATGCAATAATACAAGTTGGGGGAAAATGTTTAACGTTTTTTATTGACCCAAGCTTGCTTTCTTTCACGCCGAGCGACAGACTCACAATCATAAAAAGTAAAAGCAATTTTTGCAACAAAATATCCTCCACTAACGGAGCCACGTTAAGCCTTTAGCGGAACCACAATAAAGGGAAAGCCGTTCCAAAATGTTCGCTTTCATTAAATAAAGGCTGAAGTAATAGAGGTTCGCTAGTAGTTGGGTTCAAATGATATGGTATAAGAAAGATGCTGACTTCAAGTTACTTTTAAGGAATATGAATATAGGTGAAAACTCATGTAATTTGCCTCTCCCAAAAAGGCTCTACATTTTACATGTACTCACATTAGTACAACACATCCCAATTCTTTCCTCTCTGATTACTTTATTTGATGAATATAAATTGGGAGTGGAAAGTGGTAATCATCAACATTTGGCTTCTCACATTGAGCAAAATGCTGGGAGTAAAATTTCAAGTGTCTGTTCGATATTTCGATTGAAGAGCCAAAACTAATGATATGGATATTATGGAGGAACAAATGACGCGTGTTTATTAGTGAACGTGTAAATCCTTTCTTCAAACAATGTTACATTCTGCGTAGGTAGATGATCAAATTAATAAATCATATATGAATGGTGAGTGAGTAAACATTTTTATACACCTTTCGTTGGGGCTCTTGATGAGAAACTAATGTATTTCGAGGAAAAACTCGTTAATGATGAATTAAAAGAGAGATAACACTTTAATCAATTTGCTCCTGCTGAATGGAAAAAAAGGTAGTGGGATTGAATCATTTAAACAGACGATTTTCACTGCGTCATCATCATTTTCCTCAGTTTTTAGGTTGCATCATTAGAAGTGCGAGTTCATTCAGTTAAGCACGATGATAATATTGTAATATCATTTTCAAAGCAAGTAGCTATACATCATTTGAGGTGGAATAACGAAAACGGAAATGTCAAGTGTATTCTCGCTAAATGAGGCAATTTACGTGTGAACAAGTTGGGGGAATGTGAGAAAAGTTAGTAACGAGATGAATACCTATTACATTACGTAAAATACCATTTTATTTTTTGTTAGCAAGCAGGGAGTATTTTATTTTCAGATTCTATATCTGATTCTTAATTGCTTACTTATACAACTACTAATTAAAGTACTGAAATAAAGAGGTGTAGAATCGTTAAAGGTCCTTGAATGAAGTTTATTTTTTGCATTGCTTGTACTACAAGATGCAAGATGTGTTTTCCACATCAAAGTTTTAAGATAACTGAAATGTAGAATGATTGAAACCTCACTAATTTCTATTCCACTGCTTGGATCATTAAATATTCCTTAAGGCTGGGCTCCATTCTTTAAATGACTTGGTAACGAAGTCAATTTAACAGCATTCATTCGCCTTTGAGCATAGAAACAAGAAAACAAGTCATGACAATTATGTTATAAAATTTTGGAGTTAAAATAATAGATTTTTTCAAAATGAACCAATCTTTCTGAAACTTCGCCCCCAAACGAAAGCAATCACCCCGATCCCGATTTTTTGACTTTCAAGCCACTATCTTCCCTCCCTAACCCCCTAATCACCACTTGAAATCAAGGCCACCACCAACCAAATTCCAATCTAAAACTTTCACTTTTCCATTCAATTCATCATTCCTTTCAAGAACTGTTTCCACATCGACCGCTGAATCACCTTACAAGTAGGATACCGACCGTCAGGAAGATTAGAGCTGAGGATGGACGAAGACAATGACGATGACCAGCCTCCCAACTGTACTGGAGCAGTTGGACTACAAGATCAAGAAGAAAACAGTGAGACCCCCGAGGATGTGCCCAGCTTATGTTTATGCCGGAATAAGGATAAAGATGAGAATGAAAACTGGATACAGTGCGGCTCCTGTGAGAATTGGTACCACGGATCCTGCGCATCCCTCTCCGATGCGGAAATTATAAGACTTTCGGATGATACATTATGGAAGTGCAATGTCTGCATTCAGCCTCTCACCACGCACGTCCCCCCAATCAAAGTTCAGCCAATTCTCGTCACCTGCTCAGAGTGCCAAAAAACTTTCAAGAAAGCCGGCCTCAGAAATCATTGGACTCGTGCCCACAAGGGATTGGAATTCCCAGGAATCATTTCCTACCCAGACGATGCAGAACCATCAGGAAAAAATGATAATCG
>JAQGAG010000853.1:0-12482 GCA_034696835.1 Lepidocyrtus lignorum
AAATCCACGTTACAGGGACACCGTGAACATTTTGATTATGAACTCTTTCCCAGAGGAGTGAATCTGGGTGGCATTCTATATGTAACCGTGACCGAGGGTCAGAAGGGATCCTCACATTTCGCTACAATTTTGTTAATAATAATTTGCTACGACGCAGTCGGAAGTCGGAATGCTCTTAACTTGAATCGTCGTGGGGTTTTACTAGACCGGGATTTTTTTGTTGGATGAGTTAGATTCGGATTCTAGTTAACCGAGCTTGTGTATAGAGATGGCGGAAAATTTACTGTGTAACCACCAAAAACAATTAAATGCGTGAGCTTGTCATGTTTTATTCCGGCGAGGAAAAATAAGTGACTATCTTCTAATAATTCTAATATTCATTTTTCTAACAACGCATTTTTATAAACGGGACAAAACCTGGCGAGTTTAATATCTATATTTTGATGTGGAGATTTACAAACAAAAACAATTGTTTTTGGTTTTTAAACACGAATACCAGGTTGCTCAAACTTAAGGTCACCATTAATTAAACATGTATGTATGTACATGAACATTGTGCCTAACATGTTGTAAAGGAGACTAGGTTGTTGTTGATAAAAATAATTACTCGTCTTTACGAAAAGGTGTCAAAAACAAATATACGCCCTTTTTTAGCTTTAGCCTTAAAACATTCACAGATAACGTCGAACATCATCAGTACTCATGAATAGCTTCATCTCAATTTTACGAATTTATTTCCACTCTCGGCCATGTTTAAATACATTAAAGCAATTAAGTTAAAGCTTTCTTGGTTAATTTGAAATTCAAAACTGAAAGTCAAATTAACTGCCGCCAATTAATTTACATTTTTCTTTCCATGCCGCCAAGACACCAACAACTCCAATCCAAACACGAAAAGGCAGAACAGAAAGCTCCCCAACCAGTAGGACATGATCCCAAAATAAACTTGAGTGGAGATACTGGAGAATCCTTCCTTTACACTCTCCAACCGGCTGGAGCAGTCCTCCAAACAATACATCAATCGCATTTTCAATCTCAAATCTTTCCGCGTGCCAGTAAGTCTTGACACAACTCCCAAAGCTTTGCTAGTTCGAATTAAAATGTTGTTCGCTCCCACATATTTTTCACGGACATTTACATACTTGATCCATCTATCATACAAGCCAGATGCTTGGATATGGCCCAAATTTCGAATAAACATTGGAAATAAGTAGTTTCCATACAGGACAAAATATACTTTTAAGCCAAGAAACTGGACAGGGACTCTTTTAGAAATCCAGTACTTGCTGAACATCTGCAACCAGCTAATCATTCCCTCTATTCTATTATCATGAGCCACCACTGCAAATTTCTGGGGTAGTTTAGTGTTAGTCTCGATTCCATTCTGACTCACAAGGGTTGTTCCAATCTGTGCAACTTCCTGGACGAAAACATCAATTTTGTCTCTTGAGAACCAAACGGTTTTGTTGAGCAACTTTTCATAAACATTAAGACGGGGACTAGATCGGTTTTTATTTGCCTCTACGTTCAATATGTCTGGAAGGATGTTGCTCTTCAAACATGAGAATACGTTTGAGCGACCTATACCACATCGATCACTAACCCCAATCAATATTTCACTGGCATTTACCAATTCATCTAGGTTTTCCGGAAGTTGTGGTTTGGGTCGGAAGGACAGAGAAGAGAAGAGCTCACTTTGGTAAGCTTGGGATATCGTGAGAACGAAGAGAGCCCAAAGGAACCAAAGACAGATCAAGTTCAACCTTTTCCCGTTCTTTCCTTCAAGATCATATGTTGCTCCTTTGTCAAGGAGAAGACTGACTAAGAAAAACCAATTATTTCCATTTGCCTTCAGAACATCCAGATATGACCGATCCGGGTTTAGTACCCTTGCTTGGCCAGCTAAATATAGCTGCAACAGAGCAACTAGCCAGAGTCAACGTGACCCAAATCCACACACCAAACGGCTTTAGCATCCCGTCTATCCGTGCTTTAGTTTCAAATCCAGTGGAATCCCGATGAATGACAGTGAAAGCGTAGTCCCTGGTTATGGCACCGTAGTGGAGCCATTTATTATCATCCACGTCGCTTTTTAAGTTATTTTGATGTCCATTAACCCTTAAATAAATCTGGGAGTGTGTGCGTGAACAGTTATTGTTGCTGAGTGTGAAATTCAGCTTACTTCCAATCACCAAAATGGTGCATATCCATGGTTCAATCTTGCCACTTTTTTTGTTTGATATTGGATGCAGATGTGATCCGGATCCATGTCTGGATTGAAAGTTTTCCGCAGAATTTTTTCACTGGGGCGGACATATATATTTTGCATGTCGTTGTGAAGAAGGTGCCAATTTCTGATAAGTTGAGATTTACTCATCAAATCTTTGGATGGTTGTGCCCAAATGAAAATAAAACCATTTTTGTCCACATCTTCACATGGAAGGCAAATGAAAAAGACTTGCTGGAAATCCACTATTTGGAGATATATCACTCCGGGAACCGTAAATTTAATTAGATTAAGTGGATAAAACTGGATGTTTAATTGAGTTTTCCCGTTTGTTTCTTTCACCTCATGTGATGGTAACTCTAGTATCCACAAAAAAGTTGGGAGAATCGGCTCATTGTTGTTTCTTGTCCGAACAACTGTCTGAACTGCTGAGCTGAGGATGATATGAACCGAGCACGAGGTTAATTTTTGTCGAAAGGCTGATATAGGATGATTCGACTTCTCTGACGCATTTCTTCTCTCCAGGATTCTGTAAGTGAGGGTGACGATTGTACTTAACTTTTGATGGATTATGTGAAACAGCTCGTTCTCTATGTTTTGTTGATCTGGTTTAGGGTCAAAGCTGTGGGATGAAGTCAGACTAACATTCTCCCTCCTGAAAGAATCGATATTTCTGTCGCTGTTGAAATGATAGTAGGAGAAGGTGCAACCCTCAAAAACTTCAACGAAGAATGGAAAAGTAGACATGGCTGAATATGCAGGTAATTGAATTAATAAAATTTGTGAAATTAATGGGTGAACAATTAAAATATTATGAAGGATCATCGTCATGGTTACGCGTCACGGAGGGCTAATTTTGGTGGACTGTTAAAAACGTTCTCTTTCCACTCCAGTTTTCCAGGTTCACTTGAAAACTTTGCATCCATTTATCAATCACTCAATGAAAAACGCGATGATCAACAATTGGCAGAATTCCAAAAAATTATCTACATTATACCAAACTGTTTTCACGCTTCTGTCGTTATCTCTTGGGAATAAAAATACAGATATTGTTTTTTACATTGAGTAGAACACAAACTTTAAAGCAAGGCCTGCGACTTTTGAAATTGTATACTGTCCAAGGAAAATGCCAAAGCATTTGTGAATACTATATATTTTTATAAATTTTGTTTTCAGATCATAGTTGCAAGAAATGCTTAATTTTTGCGGGCAGAATTTTATAAAAAAGTTAAATTGGGTAGTCGAGGCACAAAAGAGAAGAGTAAAATTGGTAAGATCTCAAAGCATTTTTGTAAACAGTGGCTAGTCCTGCTAGCTTAAAAATGAGCGTCAAAAATTTCTCCGTAGGGCGAACACCACGTCAGTCCAATGTATTTGAGATTTCATACTCCAATTGTTTCGCTTTCTAAATAAGTATTTAATTTATTAATTTCTAAGCTCTGGTTCACACCCAATTCATTCCGTTTTACGAAATGAGTTTCTCAACAACAAAGTGCTACATATTTCATGGTAAATGGATTAAAAGAAGTAGATTACTCATAACGAAGAACGCACTAAACGCTATAAAATAAAATCCTATGAATTCAGATATTTTTGTGAGCATAAACGTAAAACTAATTTGTGTTAAAATAAATTGATCACAATTAACAGAATAACGTAGCTGAAATCAAAACTACCAAATTACTTGATAATACGAATGATACTGGCCATGTTACAAAAATTAAAAATTATAAAATTATGAAAAGCATCAATTATTAATACTTTAAGCAGTGGTTTTTCAGTGACTATGACACTTACAGAAACTAAACATAGTTTGTTAAACTCACCAGTAAAAGTGATTTCTTTTGATACCCTACTCAATATACCTTGTCATTTAAAAAATTATTGACCTTGACCCCTGACCCCCTTCCAGTTATCGAATTTTCTCAAAATGCAATACCGTTCTTCCAATTGACGATCTATGCCTACATACAAAATTTGAACAAATTTGGTCTTTGCATGCAAAAGTTATCGTGTTTACGGACGAACGGACGGATATCCCAACTAATCACTATACCAGGTTTCCGCTACGTAATAAAATGATTCTAATTACAATGACGTACCTGTAAGTTTTTTTAATTATATAATTCATATTATTATTCAAATATTTTTTGATAAATCAAATTTTGGATTTTTTAATCAGTGATTTTTCCGTGAGCATGTAAAACTGATGAAACATATACGACTGAAATCAGCAATCAAAATGCTTTATTTTGATACCCCATTTACTATACCATGTCATTTGAAAAAAATTGTAACCTTGACCTTTGACCTCCTTGACGTGGTCCGATTGACCCCAAAAACAATAGGGTTCTTCCCATTTACCATTTATACCTACTTGCCAAATTAGAATAAAATTGGTCTTCGAGTTTAGACGCTAGAGAATAAACAGACGGACAGACAGACAGACAGACACATGCCAAAACCATAACATACCTTACAGGTACGCAATAAACTAAAACGCTCACATTTTGATGGTTTTGCAAATCGGGCTAGAGGTGCTACACATGGCAATTTTTTTAACGAGGATTCGACTTCCATCTCGTGAAATATGAATATGGGGGTGAAAATTACGAAATCAGTCTCATGTTTAATTTTAAGATGAGACAGTGTCAAACTGTGCAACAGATAACGATGAATTTGAAGCAATGATTACAGTTCCCCTCTCCCACGCAGCTCTTTGTTAAATTATGTTTGTTTTTTTTTAAATTTTTTTTTTCTTCTTTTTATTATTATGCATTTTATATAATACAATAATACGATATGTAAATTTATAGCATTATATAAAATAACTCTCCGCTATACTTTTATTCAGACTGCACCTTTTTTCCGAAAACTTTAGCTCCACTTAAATAATTTATTTTCACTGTAACATTTTTACATAATATATGTACCTAAAATTTGCTTGGCACTTATCTAAAGTTAATTAACTATGTTTTGTCTGTTAATGGTACTGGCTGAATAATTCGCGCAATGCACGGGAACGGGGCCTAATTTGTTTCCTTTTCATAAATCACTTTTCCCGGATAATATAAAAAATCGAAAATTTTGTCATAGTCAGGAGTCGAAGACGAATCGAATTTCCTTGAAAGTAATTGGTGTGGATAGATCCTCCCCTTATTGTAAATATACTTGTCCGCCCCTTTTATCAGTAGAAATTCGACAACCTTCAACAGATTGCGGTTATTTCCATAAATAGCAGAATGAAGAGGTGTATCCCAGTTTTGATCCCGTGCGTTGACATTAAGTTCTCTGTCCAAAAAGAATTTGAGTAACCCTAAATTACCCTTATAAGCTGCTGCATGGAGCATGCTCTGATACATCTTGTTTAAGTGACACGGATTGGCTCCAAGATCAACAAGGTCGGTTATTAATTTTACTTTCTGGTTGGCAAATATCGCAAGCCACAAAACAGAATTCCCATTATTATCTACCGCATTGAAGTCCACGCTATTATTTTTGAGGAGAGACAATGTACCTCTCTCGATCTCCATACCATGACGCACTGCCCGTTGAAATGGGGTCATCCCGTTATTATCAGTGGCATTAAAAATTCCAGACAGATCCTTCTCAATGAGAAACACCGACATGTCGTGAAATACTGCTGGGTCGATTGTCTCACCATCTTTTGCTGTTACCATTTTATGGAGAAATGTCCGGTTTTGTTTATCTTGGGCATACACGTTAGCTCCAATGTTAATAAGAAACTTGGTGGTATCTATCACAAAGGCCTTATTCCTCGACGAAGCAGCGAGGTGGAGCGGCGTCTCCGATTGGTTGTTGTTCCCATTCACGTCCGCCCCCCAACGCAAGAGAAGCCTGATCAACGTCTCATCTTCCGCGTTAATGGCTTCTCCCAAATAGACTTGCTCGAGGTTAAGATAACTCAACAGGGGATGAGCCTCGCTTCCAATTGCATCATAAAACAGCACAGAATTTCCATTTTTGTCGAATAGTGTGAGTTCAACACCATTTCCATGTATGAGCAACAACGTATCAGTTTGTTGCATTATCAGTTCCTTTGCCAATTTCTGGAACTTCCCAGAGGATAGCAGACTCTCATTTGATGCCAACTTATGAGAAAATATTAGCCCTTCGTTGTCTGTAGCGAGCACGTCTGCTTGATTTTCTACAAAATATTTTACTGTTTTCAGCGCCACGTTGTCATCCCCTCGACTCACCGCGGCGAGGATGATTGCAGTCTCCGAGTTATTAAAGGTGAATTTTGCATCCTTCCCCAACTGCGTCAGCTCTTTGACACCTCGCTCGTCCCCCTTCCTGGCTGCAAGATATATTTGGGAATTTCCATGTGTATGTCTGAAATGTCTTGCTTTCCATGGTGCCAACTCGTTCTTCTTTTCTGTGATAAGCCGCTTTGCGTCGTCGTCAAGCCTCTTTAAGTCATCTCTAATTTTGGTAATTCCACCAGTTTGATTTTGAATGATGAACTCTTTCTCCGTAATGAGCCTTCTTAAGCTGGCGTTGTCATCTTGGAGTTGTTGTTTCTTGTCAAGGCATTTATTTCCGTCATTATTCCCCGTTTTATTAACGTCTTCAGACAAGCCTTCTCTTTTCATCCTCCGTAATAGTAATAGTGGACTTGCGTGGACTACGAAATTATCAGAAAGTATAATGGAATTAATACTTTGAGCACAGTAAAAATAGAAATTTCGCGTGACTCTGCTTGTCAGTGGAACATTTAGTGCCCAGACGGTAAAAAACTTGTTAAAATTTTATTATCAAAATTCAGAATTACCATTTTGGTTATTATCCCCAGAATATATTTTTTCATTCGCTCTCAATATTACCTCCTGACTCTGCCTTTTCGCAAACTAAACAATTCAAATTAAATTTAGTATCCAGCACCTTTCGACATTCCACTCGTATCATATAATAATCATAATAACCGGACTGATAGCTTCTTTTATTGTAAGAACTAAAGAACAAGATTGACTTACCCCATCGGTTTGGAAGATCAACAGTAGGAGAAGACACGTCGTGAACACAATAAATGGAATCGGCATAAACATCCGTTTTTTCAGTATTCTCCCCATTTTTCACAGTTTCCGATATGATTTTTGTGAAAGGAGTTTGGCGTGCTTGTTTAAAGTGGTAAAATGAGCAAGAAACTGTAAGCAGATTGCAAGCCTTCGCGACTTATATAGCATGTTTTTTATCCATGAATTCAATTTATAGCCAAGTTGCATTCTTGCATCTCACTCTCAACTAAAAATGACGTGTGGCTCGCTGTTCCAAGAATTTGAGTCAGGTTCGCTCAAACACAAAAACAGTTTTATAACGTGCCATAATTTGAGCATTCATAACTAACCATGTGAATTATAATCAATGGATATGAATGAATGTATTGATTACTAATTGGAAGTATCGAGCCTGGTTCTCTAACTTGGAATCAATACGACACTAATTTTTCGTAGTAATGACTCTGATTGGCAATCCGGTAGCTATTGAGAGGAATCAAGATAACATCTTACTTGGTGAGCATGAGTTGGTAGAGTAGTGAGCTTTGGCTTGTTTATGCATTCGCTTTTAACTATATAACTCACCATCAATGGAGGTTCCATTCCGGAACCTTTATTTAAAATAAAAATTATATAGCAATTATATAGTAAAAATGGAGCGAGTAGTTAAAGACCAGTTTTGATATCTTTCTTGCTCAATAAGATTTATTCATGACTATAAAGCCTGGAATTATATGATCACAAATGGTCTTAAGGCTGAAAGGGGGTACCAACAGTGACATCTATGTGTGAATGGACATCCGTCCGGCAAAGCTTAGAATCTACAGAAAGTCAATACGAATAGATATTTTGGAGAGAGAAAATCCTTCTATTAGTCAATGACACTATTTTTTATCCCTCTAGTAATAGAAGCGGTTTATGAATTCAATTATTTAAAAGTGAGTTCTATTATTTGAACTGTTAAATTTGTTGGGAAAATGCCATTTTTAGTTGAATTCCTTTGACCCTGTGTTTTTTAAATTTTAAGTCAGAAACAATGTTTCAGGTGTATCTATCCAGGTGGATATTGCCGCCGCTTTTCTTCATAATACGTGTCCTTAAGGGGAACCTGGAATGCTTTCATATAACCGTCATTAAATAAATATAGTACAGTGTCCCTAAATATAGTAAAAAAATAGGATGTTTCCTTAATTATTTCGACCTTATTTGAGATTGAGGCTGTGTAGTTTTTTGGTTGCCAAAAATAAAAGCACAAATTCATAAGCCGATAGCAAGCTTAAGGACACACTTATTATGAAGGAAAGTGGCGGCAAGATCCACTTGGATAGATAGACCTGAAAAACATTGTTTTTTGGCTTAGTTTCATTTTTTTTGCTTAAAAAAAAGTGAAAGAAAGTGAAGTGAAGAAATTCAACTGAAAAGTGACGTTTTCGCAAAAAAAACACTAAACCTACAGAACTCACTTTTGAATAACCAAATTAAAACAACCGCTTCTTTTACTCGAAAGGTAAATAATAGTGTTATTGACTAATAGAAAGCACTTTTCAAAATATCAATGTATATTGACTTTCTGTAGATTCTAACTTAGAATTTTTAAGCTTTATCGGATGGCTTTATGTCCATCTACACATAGGCATAGATGTCCCTGCTGGTATGCCCCTTCAACCTTAAGCATTTCTATGAAAGACTTCTTTTCCATAGAATTTTTTTTCTGCCTTCAAGCTTTCATTAAGATTCCAGTTCGCAGATTTAAATCATTACTGCATAAAAGTCAGCAAATTTTTATTCCACGAAACACGATCTGTCCGTTGAGCACACAGCAACCTTGGTCGTCTCTTACAAATAAACAAATTTTTATATCTCTCTTTGCGTCAGCTAAATACTCGGGAAAGGCAAATCACACGTCGCGTCGGCTTTACTTTGGTAGAAGATAAGAACAAGTTGGTTACAGCGTAAGCCTGAAACAAAATGAATGAATTAGTTGGTAAGATAGAATGCGTTGTATAAATTGCGGATGATGTTTAGAGGCTCAATTACAGTCATTTGTTTATCATACTACTTACAACAGAAACTTCAAATTCGCTCCGCAAAATTTGCAACTCCAAAACTGTGAAAAATCGTGTTTTTAAAACTGGAAAATGGAAAGAAAATCGAAGAGAACATTTAAGCCGTACACATATCTTTTATCTACGACATTTCTTTTCATAATATTAATTCTTCTGGAAAAAACCGATGGGGTAAGCTATTCCTCTTAGATTCTGGCATTCAAATAAATTTTGTAATGGTTGAATATGAGGATAAAGGCAAAGGATAAGGTTATTTAATTTGAAATTAAAATAATACTGGTAACTGAATCTGTTTAGCTTGCGGACAGGCCGAGCCTGGAGAAAATCGTGAAATTGGATGAACATATCTATTCCCAGGATAACAGCAAAAATGGTAACAGTTTGTTTCAAAATAGCAATGAAAAATATTTGCTTGTGCAGTAAAAGTTGTGGTAGGCAAGCATGAAAACATGAAAGTCCTATATTCTAGTCAATTTTGTTTATACTTTTAGCTCATCCAACCCCACCATTATTACTCAGGATAAAAAGAGAAGATGGATCCCCTGGGGTCATTGATGACCAAAGCGACGGTGGTAGAAAGGAATGCCATGAAACTAGGCGACTCCAGGACGACAACGCTAACTTAAGGAGGCTTATCACGGAGAAAGACGTAATCATTGAAAACCAGACTGCCACAACAAAAAACTTGGAAGAAGACTTGAGAAAGCATCCTGATGACACAAAGAGGTTCATCGAGGAAATGGACAACGAGCTGGCACACCTCAAAGCAACTTATTTCAGAGACAGGGAAGGAAACTCACAACTACATCTTGCCGCCAAGAAGGGGGACAAGCAAAGTGTCCAGGAGCTGATACAATTGGGGTCGGATGTCAATGCCACAAATGATATCTCAGAAACTCCAATCTCCGCAGTTGCGACTAGTATGGCGGATAGCAACGCGATGACAAAAATTTCCAAGTATTTGGTGCAACATGGCGCAAATATAAATGCACTCAATGGCAACTCCGAAACTCCAATTATTCTGGCTGCTGCAAGCGAGAGGGATGTCAACGAGACCTTACAAATAATAAAATACTTTATAGAGCTGGGAGCAAACGTGTCCTCAACGGACAGTCGGGGAGAAACCTTCCTTCATAAATTGACATCAAGGGAGCCGCCACTAACTCCAACTGAATTTTACAACATTGCAGATTACCTGGTTTCCAAAAATATGTCGGGGCTATTTAACATCCGGGAAAAAAAGTTTGGGAAAACTCCACTTATCTTGGCGGCCAATAATATGGTGTTGGACATGAGAATGTTATCCCTCCTACGAAGAAATGGAGTTGACTTCAGTCTGGTTGATGACTATGGAAAATCTTACTTTGCCCGTGTCTTTGAAAGAATGAGGGGTGGCATAAGCACCATGTACACCGAATTGATACCGGCCATCCGGGTTATGGATGAGACCTCCGTGAAAACGCTTGTCCAGCTAGGAGCAGATATTGACGATAATACCTCCTTATACTCGTATAAGGATAGGGCACCGCTCCACTTTGCCGCTGCCTCGAGGTATCAATCATTTGCCTTAAATATCATCAAGCTTCTAATCGACTTTGGAGCTGACGTTGACGCCAAAGATAGTGACAACCTTACATTCCTACACATATTAGTAACTAATTTCAGATATTCAATGGAACAGATCAATCCCAGAAAATTTCACGACTTGATCGTGTTTCTCGTTTCAAAGAATATGTCTCGACTTTTCAAGACCCCTGGGGGGAAATATGGTTCTACCCCATTTCAATTGGCAGTTTATAATATGGAGATTGATACAGAAACTCTGTCTCTGCTCGAAAACAATGCGTTTGAGACTGGCGATTTCCGTGCAATGAAAACCGTTTTATGGTACGCGACTGATGGGAACCGGTCACTAAGGATGATATCTGACCTTGTTGCTCTTGGAGCCGACCCGAAGCCTCTAACAACGGATAAAGATAGCTTGCTCCATATAGCAGCTAAAAAACGGAACGTGGAGTTACAAAAGTTCTTTTTGGACAAGGGACTGGACGTGAACAGACAAGGTGAATATGGCCGAACTCCTCTTCATTATGCTCTTCATAACCATTATTGGAATGACGACTATACCGATGTTTTCAAGACTGTCCAATTTCTGTTGAAGAATGGAGCCAGGAGTGACATCGCTGATGAAGGGGGAACTACTCCTCGTGACGAGTTTAATAGGAGGAGCGACCAGTATCCTGAGGCAGACATGATTTCCAGTTGCCTTGAGCTTGGCTCATTATGTTGAGTCTTTAGGTTAGCTATATAGGTAGTAATTTATAAAAGGTACATTATACACAAATTAATTGATTGCGATTTTTGTCAAGTTTTGCGAAGAAATAAAATTTCAATTTAAAGCAATCTTTAAGAAGTGTTGAAATTTCGTATACAAGCCAGCAATTTTATTTATTAGATTAGATTAGATTAGATTAAACTTTATTTTCTTCTGTGTTCATACATATTAAACTGAACTTATTAGAAAGGGGTAATGGAGAACTCATTTTCTTAAAAGCATAAGGCGCTCCAGATGAACGAAATTTTCTATTTAGCGTCGTCGTACATCATATAGGTGCATAATTAATAATTTTTTCCGATTTTTTTCAAAATTAATCACATTTTTGATGAGGAGAAAAGTAGCAGCGTAACAAAAACTTCATAATTAGAAACTTACTGCATTTCTTCATTAACGCGTGGATGGATGGGGGTGTCAAAACGTGGATGGAGTTGATTTAGCTTCACCACACTTTCTTTTGTCATTCATTACGTTATGAATAAAGAATTAAATTGGCAATGAAATCGAACGTTTGATCTTATTTTTATAACTCCTTGCAATCCTTATTATTCTCACCAAAGTTAACGTGTGTCCTCCATGATTCGTACTCATCACTCATGGTACTTCAGATTAAATAACGATACGATATTAAATGCGTATGTCTATGCAATTAGTTGCTGCGAAATTTTTTTAAGGTCAGGTAAGAAGATCGGTTCTGCGAATCAGGAGCAAAATTGTAATGTAATGTGTTATATTTTTACCATTTTTTTCTATGCTACCTTGGCCATCTCATCACCATCACCAGTCGTCTCAGCAGTCCTGAAGCCAACATCAACTCAACGGAGCGTAAAGTATTT
>JAQGAG010000854.1:0-12460 GCA_034696835.1 Lepidocyrtus lignorum
AATATGGTAGTTAGAGAACGTACGGTTGGTGAGATCAAAAGTTATTCATCATTGGACAAATACATTCCAAAAAAAAAATCAAATCATAGCCTATTGCTCACTCAATTCCACTTACATATAATTTTCTCTGTAATGAGCAACTTTTGCATTCGGTCAACCATTATTTTTCTAAACATAAATTAGGGAATATTATTGGAAAAAGTTGATTTGTTAGTAAATTGGAGCAGGAATATAAAATGGACATGCAACTTCCTTCATTTGTAAAAAAGCATTCTTGAAACCAAAAGCTCATATTTTTGTCAGGACTAGGATTTTTAATAATGAAAGGGGGAAAAATTTCGGATGTCCGTATCTGACTAATTCATGTGTGCTTACTCGTCATATCACGATAGTATATGGATATATAGCAGGTCTAGTGAAAAAATACTATGCGTGTGCACATAGAAGGGAATCCTGTCAAGTTATTAAAAATTGCGTGAAATATTCCTCCATTTTTTTCATTTTCCTAGATTAGATATGCATGTGTGCAAAGTAAAAAACGATTGGTTGCCAGTTCAATTTAGGGAAGAAGCCATGAAACTGAACAAAATAAAAAACCCAACTAAAATGTACATAAATGATGCTGATGACCAAGAGTGCATTTTTTTCATTGGGAGTTTTTCATATTTTACTATCAGTTTTACTCCCGGATAAAAAAGGGGGAGAGAAAAAATGCATTGTATCCCTGCTTCATTTCATTACGCAATGTACATATTCCCGTATTCGGAGTTGGGGAGGAAGCATGAAAAAAATTATCAAGAGAATAAAATAACGGGGAGCGAGTGAATAGGGAGCCATGATCCATGCATGGAGAGCCATGGAAGGGAACTAAAGCTACAAGTCAGATGTGTAGCGAGATCCCGGGTCTCGGTTTTAGAAAAGCGGGGTGGCTAAAAGAAAACAGGGAGGAGGGATTCTTATCCAGTCTAGGAAAACGCCGGCGCTTCAACCAACTTTATAACCGAGGAGTCTGCGAAAACTTTCACTCGTTCCCTTTCTTACTGAAAGGGCTCCATATAGGTCCATGTTTCCTCTGAAAATAAAGCATAAATACATAATAACATAACTCCATCACTGTTTATAGGAGGGATAAAACCCAAAAACTTATACAGGAACGGTATGGAGGTGTAAGGGTAATGTAGTGTTCCTCGGCTAAGATCCATCCTGACAATACTTAGAAAGGGAAAGGGAAAAGAAGGAGAAAAAGCTCCCCGAAAAAGCGAGCTTGCTTTTTCCTATGGAAATTTTTTTCTTCCTCCTTTGCTTGAAAGTGGAGTTCAGAGAAAACGTTAAGAGGGAAATATTGCCTTGCTGTGTGTATGAAGGCGATATACTTATTTTTCCATTCTTTTCCTAACCGTTCCATATACACTGTTGCCTATATTGTGCCTTCCCTTCAACTTATTTCGGGTTTAGAAAATTTTCTCGGGAGGCTTATAAGGGGAAAATTGTGTGTATTAGTTAGGGAGAGTGTGTATTGAAAGTTAGCATTTGTTAGTATCGTAAGACTGGACTGTCTCCAGTAATTCTTCATATGTAAGAAGAATGGAATACTTTTCTCCTCAAACTTTTCTCCAGCAGCAGTTCCTCACCAAGAATCTGGAGAGAGTAAAGACAAGCATCGTCTCCGTCTTTGACTTCACTACGGTATGTCTTTTCAGTCATTCCGGATCTACGAGGTTTTCTCCTAGAAAAAAATCGGTTGAAGGTTGTTTGTAGCACGTTGGACGGAATTTTTTCTCTTGTGTGTAAACAAGCCTGTGGAAGTCTCAAGTCTCCCCGGTTTAGTCATTTTTACTTTCTTTAACAATTTCATCGTGGGGTATCTCCCGATACGAAACTGTGTTGGTGGGTTAAAGTGAGTTTGGATATTTATACTGAAATGTTGACAGGATTAAGATGAAGGTTGTGGGAAAAATATTCTGGATTTGAAAATCGAACGGTGCAAGTTGCCATTCAGTATTAGAATTTCGTGGAAGTGTTGTCTTGTCGGTTTTGTGATAAGCAGAATTTTGTAAACTAGTCTTGATAAGTGAGATGGACAGAAAATTGTGGAAAAACTAATAATTGCTCGTGTCTAGTCAGACCTAGTCAAGCGTAAAGACTTCTAGTCATTTGACCTTGTCAACTTATTTTCTCTTGTGAACCTGTTGGACCTGCTTTGCGGGTCCCTTGAATCAGTCAAAATGCGTCAAAAAATTTCCGCGAGGCCAGTCCACATGAACTCGTCGGGCCAACCTTATCACTCTATTTATGGGAATGGGAGAGGTGGAACTGTCAACAGTTCTAGCTCTTCCGCATCAGCTACAACAAATAGCACATTTCCATCCTCAAGTTTAAGCATAAGTCCATCTGGAGGAAGTAGTAACAGTAACAATAACAGCACATCCAACACCAACAGCCCAAGTGGATCACCTGGTCTCTTTGGACTTGGACTTGGGAATGTGACAATCACACCTGTGGTCACTAGTTCAAATTCTCTCTCATCTGCACTAGCTGCCTCTCAACAACATCAACAATCAATGGTGCCAAGCAGCTCCAATGCAAATAGCTCCCATTCAAGTTCATCCTCGCAGTCTTCTGTGTCAGCGGCAGCGGCGGCATTAGCTCTGGCACTGTCAAATGCAAAAAATGATGATGATGATGATATGGGATCTCCGGAACCAGAGTCACCTCCACCTTCCCCAGGATCTCCTCCCAGAAGCCCGCAACCATCGACATCCCTACCAATGTCATTGCCAATGGCCGTCTCACTAGCAAGTAGCATTGTTAATGCAAGTGGAGGACACAATGTCAACTCGAATTCAAATGCCATGAATCTAGCAGCCCAACAACAGCAACAACTTCGGGCACTAGCAAGTGGCTTGCAGTCCGCCATGGCTGCTGCAGCATCCCAAAATAATAATTCTGGGATGATGGCTGCCGCAGCATCCAAGCTGATGGAAATGTCGCCAATTGATGATCTCATGATGAACGAAGTGACACAACGACTTTTGAAAATGAATCAAGAGTTGTGGCAACAGGGAGTTGCAGCGGCTGCAGCTGCCTCGGTAAATGCCACAATGGCAACGGCCACAGCACCCACAACGACCACGAGCAATTCAGCAGCTCCAGCTTCATCTTCTTCTGGCTCAGGAGTGCCAAACAATTCCTGTTCTTCCAATAGCTCATCTCTTATTACTTCATCGGGCTCGGGCAGCGGGCATGGTCACTCCATTTCCACTTCCACCAGTGGACTTTCAGGGAATAACGTGGCTAATTCTTCTGCATCTCCTGGAGGAATTTCATCCGCAGCGTCGGCAGCTGTAGCTGCTGCCGCAGCTATCAATGCTTTGAATGCTGGTCAGCAGCAGGTCAATGAGATCAAACTTGCGGAGAAATTAGTCAACGAACTGGCTTTACAGGTTAAGATCAAATTACTAGTTCCAACCATATCCGTGTTACTTTTTTGTTCGCTCCGTGTTATTTGTTAGTTCCAACAACAAAGTTCAGTTTTCATTTGTTTAGTTTTGTTATTTAATTTAATATTTTTAAGCTTATTAAATCATTGTGTTGTGAATGGCTCAAATAAATTACAGGTTATTTTTTTGTTAATTTTACAATTTTTTTATCAAATTATTTTTGTTAACTTGCTTTTTGTGTGTAAAAAAATATGTTTTTGTGTTTGATTGTATGTAAATACGTTATATTATATGCACTTTAATGACCGGACCTGTCGTCCTTGATTCACATTTCGGAAACGCTTTTAGCATATAATCACTTTCATTCCAATTTTGACTTGAACCTCGATTCATCCCTTCATAATAATGACGAGACCAGTCTAATTCAGCACGTCCAGATCTTTCTTGCATAAATAATCAGCTAGCTGTAAATAGATAAAGAAAATGAGGACTTTTAAAATGATCTCTTTATAAAAAACAGTTCAAAATGAACAGTTTGGAGTAGATAGGTACATTTTCCCTTTTACCATGCTACTACATTCAATATGTTTACAGTTCTCACTGTTTTTTTTAATCCAAAATCCCTATTTAAAACTCATAATCAGCAATGTCGATAGAATTTGTACTGATGTACGTATATGGAATAAAATGGCTTTATCCTTATCCCCTTTAATTGTAAACCCATGTACAAGCCACTGAATGACCAAAGGCTGAAATCCAGTTCCAGAGGAGAATCCTGATTTTTATCACTTACGGTTACGCTCCTCATTAGAGCTATCGCGCATTTCAAGTGTGACTTTAGCTTCATCTGGTTCGTCAATACTAACGATAATCATTTTCATCTCTCCCCAGCTTTCTTATAAAGTGGAAGGATTATATATACCTACCTATATAGCTTTTAAGAAGCAAAGAGGTAATTTCACGTAATGATTACAATATATGCTTTGAATTATGTGACAAGTCAAGTCAACCTGTCTCATATCAGTCAGCACGTTGGTGGGCCTGTACATCCTTCTATATTCGAATGAATAACAAATTCTGGCCTTTAAGGAATTTCTTAATTAAGTATCGAAAAAGCATCGAAAAAAAACTGGGAAAATTCAGCTTCACTTTTCTTTTCAAGATAAAAAGCTTCAAACAACCTGAGCTTGTTGAATAAAATGACAAAACAACTTGAAGCCAAAATAGAATGAAATAATCTACGTCTACGTGCTTCTCAAAACTCGCCGTGAGTTTCAACCTTTTTGTCTTATCATCTGCTGAACAAAATTCTAAAATGACAACTCAAAAGCTGAGCTGTTCCTCAAAATACTTTTTTGTGGGAATGGGATCGGTTTATTTTGAAATCGATTTTGCTAAAAGTATTGACAGCTAGTAATAATTTTTGCACTAGTTTAACCAGAAAATGAGAAGGGAGTGAGCCTCTTTTGTTCTTCTGGACTTGTTCGATCCAATTGATCGGTAATGATGAGTCTTGATGATGCAGTATCAGTTCTTCCTCTATCTCTTCAGATACTGCAATAACTGCAATGTAATGAAATTTTGCATTTGGGAAAAAACCTGCAACATCTGGTGAATGCAGCGAAGTTAGCTTGTAAAGTTTGGCTAGTTATTATGGGAAGCTATAAATGAACGTTTTTTTTCGCTTGTTGTGGAAGAAGCAGAAAAAGACAACGCATAAGACTTTTTTTCTGGGGGTAGGGGTAGGTATATGAATGACTAGGAAAACAAATTGTCTTCTTTTGGATTCTTCTCACAGACCTTATCTTGGCCCGGTTGTTCATAAGTTGGGAAGGAGGACCATTTTTCAGAGTGATATGAATATCTTGAGCATTACTTCTGACATGGACATAACCACCTCAACCAGTTCGGTTATTATTAATGATGGTCAATTTTACAAGGAGTTTGGTTCTCCTTTATGCACGTCGCACATTGCCAATTTTTTCTAGTAATGCATGAGAAAAATTTACATCTTATTATGCAGCTACCTTGCACAGTGTATATGATCGGCTTGTCGAAGCTGATTTAGGATGGAGAGACTAATATTTTTGCAGATCATAAACTAATCCTGACATAATTGCAATAACAGCTAAAATATGAATCTTTTATTGAGATGTGTCTTGAATCATAAACGATGTTTTATGAAAATCTCGATAATATTTCTTTACCATTTATGATGTTGTTACGATATGTCACAACTAAGGGAGGGATTAGAGCATTTAAATGTTCTAACCGAAGATGAGGACATCAGTCTCAGGATGGTATATATGCTGGCTCCTCCTAAAACATCACGATTGGGATTGAGGAAAAAAACATCAAAATGTAGAATTAGGGAATGGTCAGTGGAGAAGAAACGGTAATGGGATGAGAGAGGAATATCAAATCAAGCAGAATAATGCTTGAACTAGAATGAGACAATTTTTAATATTTGTCATTGCATCCTGTAGATGAGAGTGGAATATTGTGAGTTGGTATTGGAATTTCATCTTTCTTGTAAAAAAATCCATTCAAAATCAGACAAGTAAAGTTGCATTAACAACTTCCCACGTAGCTTTGTTATCATCATCCCTGCCCATGTCAGAAAGGAAAATACTTTCATTACTTACCTGATATTTAACTTGTCATTAATTATCTCAAAGCTAAACATTACCATTACCACTACCGACATATCTGGCTATGCAGGAATTGTCAGAATGTACCGAAAGAAAATATTGGCATATTACACCAGCAGCGGAAGAAAGAAACTCCCTGTGATGATAATTGCAACGTTCACCTTTATTACACATGCTTAATATGCATATTATTTTTTAAAAATTGAGGAGAAACCCAAATTATTAAGTTTATTATGCTTCCCCTCATGTTTTATGGGTTTTGTGGTTTCCCATTGTTTCCTTTTTCCGTTGGCGTTCTCCGTCATATTACGCATGGTCAGTATGAAACCGCAGCCTAGATAATAATAAAGAATAATAGATGCAATCGTTTACACCATCCCTATTATCAATAAGATCTATAAATATATGCAGAAGGGAATATGAATTATTAGGGTATAATGATGATATAATGTCTTCAACTCCTTCCAACACACAGGCATCTCTCCATCCATCCCTAACTGAGGATTATAAATTGCCCCAACACGTTTTCATAAAATGTCGGTGTAAAATACCTAAATACCTTCAGCCAACATGTTTTTTTCCTCCAAAGATACGTACATTTCCCAACATGTCCTGAAGGGACAGTCTGTTGAACGTGGAAAATAGGCTTGCCCCAATAATAACACACATTTTATCACCACCGCGTATTTGCTTATCGCTATCTCCAAATTTCATCGTTTCGCGTCTGCTGCTATTTCAAACTCAACAAGACAAAACTCACTGTCCAACAAGAGACTGTTGTATATTTAGTGCATTTGCAAAAACATCAAAAAAATATAGTCAACTGCTATTAAAAGTACAAATGTTTCAGGTCAGCTAAGAAGACATATGCTAATCGAGTGCATCCTCCCATTTTTTTACAATTTTGTAATTCTAAACTCGAAATGAGCTCTGAATGCATCTTTCTTGTATAAATTTTAATAATATGCTCATACTTTATATCTACGCCAAAAAAAGAGCCCATCCGATAAGAGCAGAACAATTACTATTAAAAATAGCTCATTGTCCACCCATTAAATGTAGATATTTTAGCCAGTTGTATATTTAGTTTCGCCCAAAAGTTTCCCTAAAAAGGTGGGAGACAGACGGGGAGCCGGCACGGATGAGAAAAAAAACAATGACTTTGATGAGTTGCTCTTTACACTGCACCTATTTGCATAACTAACACAATGACTATGATGATGATCGGCAAGGATTCATGGTCAAAAAGGATATTGTTGGATGCAAGGCAGTTTGAAAGCATACTACATACCTACTTATTATGCACACATATTGGAATGATGATGGGTAAGCCACGACCGACCACCGAAAATGTATGGGCATTCACTAAAAATGATATTCACTCTCCATATCTCCGGATGGTATTTGATATTTTAGACCCAGTCCCCGTCATATAATTTGTGTACCTAGCCGTATTACACTTTTGACAGAGGTACATATTACATCCCTAGATTCCGGTGGACATGAGTTGAATTATGCATACTAATGAATGGATGGAAAGGCTTGAATTCCTACTGGACTCAACTTGTAAGGGTTTCCAAACTTTCTATAGCCATGTAAAATTTCACCATGTCTGTAGAGATGAGGTGCTTACATAAAGTGTGGAGAATGGAGATGCACTGTTGATCATCATCATCATACCTATACTAAAAAATATACATATTATGCATAGTTGGTCAGAATATATGTTGCTGGGAGAGTGCATGACCACTTTGTTTTAGAGACTTAAAGGTATCATCTTTCCAAAGAGGAGATGCATTAATGAATAGGAATAGTTACCGACAAACTCTAGATCTACGCACCCAGACGGGTTAAAAATACATGCCTATGCGCTAAATAGCCAGTCGCAATGTTAGCCTGGTTGTGGCGGATGTATCGACTGGAATTATGTTACAGAAACCTTTTATTACTTTCCTCTGCTCTCAAATAGTGCAAAATGGAGAAGGCTCTGTTCTAACAATTTTGAATTGCGTAGAGTCAGTAGAGTTAATTTAGGTTTGGGGTGCAGTTGAAAAAGGAGAATGCAACTTGGGGAAACAATTAATTCAACCTTCCACGGACATATCACGCATTGCTTGCAATTTAGGGGATATGTTCCGCTCCAGTGTGAATGTCCATGTGTTTCTTTGTGTGAAAAGGGAAAAGTGTCCCCGAGGGCTAGTCTATGTTGGAGAATAATCCATTAGGTTTAAACCCGGCTATTGGAAAAGTTCTCTTTGTGGGATGACTATAACCGGTGGGGTCACTGAGTTCCAGTGGTTTACACACTTTCAAGTTCAAAACGAGTGCATTATCTGTAGCCAGCTCAGAGCTAGTCTGCTGTGTTAGTTTTTGCCATATATATTGGCATTTTGTGGAAATTACATGGAGAATGGGAAAACCAAATGCTGAGCATCGTCCAGAGACTCTCACGATGCCCCGAACGTTTCGTTCCACCACTCGTGAGAGATGGGATCAGTGGAGCATTTCATTCCATGAGAAAGTTTTCATCCATCCAAAAGCTCGTTACAAGTTCCCTGTCGTTACATAAGTGGTAAACTAGAAGGAACCCTATGGTGACAATGGCCCAAGGTAAGTAAAGTGGTGAGTTCAAAGATATTTAACTGACCACTTCGTTTTCCCCACAATTGCGCAAATGGGCATAAAGTTGCATGGAGTTTCGGCACAGCTCGATTTTATTTTATGCGTTCTTGATCAGATAACAGATTGCTATAATAAAAGTTAGGCAAGATGAGTTTTTTTTTAATTTTTCGAGAAAAATAATTGGTTTTAGAGGAAAAAAGTTATAGGCATATTTCATACAATTTTTTTTAAAACTGAACGTTAACATGATTGAGTACACAACGAGCATGTCATTCGCGGTTGTACCCTATTGTAATACTTTTAGCTGATATATCAGGTTCGGAGTCTTGACAGGTGGAAAGATTGAACAGCTTAGAAAATGCCCTGTAAAAAGTAAATTGTTTATCGAGGGGACGGAGAAAAAGTCGTAAATGTGAAATATCATGAACTTCCACAGTTTTTATTTACATTTATACTCTCATACATGCGTCTGGATTGCTTTTACTATGTTGTAAAATCTGATTTTTAAGAAAGTGTGTGAGCAATAGCAATAGTAATAATTCTCGAGATAACTTGTAAAATGCCGAATTTTGAGTGAGCGCTTACCACCATATCATGTAAATGCGTGTTGTCCAGTCCAAGGAACTTTTCTATACCGATGTCGTATTGGCACTGGCAGTGGGTATAACAAAGTTGTAAAAAATTCTGTACGGGTAGTATTTATTATTCTAAAATGCATGCCCCAACAGGAAATATCATGTTCACCTAGTCCTGTGAATTAGTTGTGAAAATGGCGTAACAATAATGAAAAATGCTGGAATAGGTATATGCGTAACACAACACTACAGGCTATACAACTGTTTGGATAGGGATGGTTTATAACGTAGCATAAAATAATTGGGAGCAGCAGGAGAGCATTTAAAGCTATGAGCTGTTTCATACATATCACGGTCCGCTTCCATCGTTTATTTTGTAGTATTTACACAATTCATAAGTATAGGCTTGAAGCGAGAATTTTGACCAACATTACATGAGAAAAATAAGGTAAAAAGCAGCGACCCTCAATTGTATGAATCAATGGGATAAAAAGCAGATGCGAGAACTGGTGGCTTTCCTGTCCTCCGAAGTTTTATATCACATATCGCATATTATGCATGGTCGTATGTATATGAAATAAAAATTAAGTAATTTCACTCATATAGGTACTCTCACACAGGTAGGGAATGTATGAAAAGGGGTTGGCACAATATTTATAAAAAAGCAGTTCTCACCAGCGATCCCTTTCTCTCTCCTGTGATTATAGGTAATTCACCGTTTTTCATGATGTGCCGATATAAAAGGGGGAAATCCTGCTGGACACATGCATGAGGATCTATGCAATACTTCATATACGTGTTTGCTTTTAAAAATTGTGTCCATTTTATTGCCCTTGCTGAGCATAGACCAAGCACTAAATACTTGTAAAAAAGTAGAGGCTATATATTAATAAAAATCGTAAATGGGAAAGGTTGACATTGGTTGTTTTGGATGAGAAAATGGGATATTGAGAAGTGAACGCACCATTTTACATGGTTGTGGGTACAGTGGCTTGGCTGAAGACAGCAATAGCAATCTCATGCATGCAACCAGAAAGGTTCGCATTTTGGGGGAAAGCTTTCTCAAGACGAGCGGAAGGAGAAGAGAGCGAAGCTTAGCGGGAGTTTGCTGACTTTCTCGGTTCATTCAGAATCTCATGAAAAGGCTGGAGTCGGGTGGAATGGTACACTATCCGATTTTCGGTTAAGTCATGTTCTAGACGTTAGAGGGTTTCTTAACTTCCTGGATATAGTGGGTGCACAAGCATGTATAGCTATGACTTGTGGGATGGAGTACTATTTTTTATCCAGATAGCAGACCAGGCCCAATGCTCATATAATGTACATATGTTATGGAGGGCTAATGCCATGCGTGAACTTGACTGGTTTTTGATAATGAAACCAAATTTGAATGAGTGTGTAGAGAACCGACAGAATCAGCTTTTTCTATTCTTAATATCTTTATTATTTTCGAAGGTTGTGGTGCTAATTAATAAATAATCATTTCACATGCCCAAACTCCAGCAAATAGTGGTGAGGCTAAGATAAGCTTGATAAGGAGTAAAGAGGAAGCTCCACTATAATAATGTCACGGCTAGTGACCACCATCAGTAATAATATAAAAAATAATCAACCTCTTCATCATAATTCTTCGAGTGGTAATACTTCCAGGAGCAGGGATTGCCCAGGTCCTACTACTTATCCTGTGGGAGGAAGCATCCCGAGCGGTAGCTATAATTGCCATTGTTGTAGTTGTCGAAATGCTCCAACTCACACGAAATGCTGGAGGGAGCGGTAGGAGTGTTCATATTATTATAATAATGTTATTTGCTGAACGCTCACAAGCTTTAATCTCCTCAACAGTATTGGTGCCACATGAGAAACACTTTCATTCAAATTAAGATTCTTCGATAGTTGCCAAAATTTAATGGAAAAGACTAAAATTTAGAAGTATGTATAGAAATAAGTTTCTGATATGTGATAACATTTTACAAAGTTCCTAAAAATAATTCTCTAAAGCGAAGACAACGTCATTTCAATAGTCAACTAATAATTCTCATAGTTTGCCAATAAACTCTTCGTATTTATAATGTTCTCGAGAGGAAGTTGGGGTTGGTGGTGAAAGGACGTCTTTTCAATCCTGGGAAGAAAACGTACGTCAATTTCTCATTTTTTAGAACTAATTTTAGCTTCAGAATTCATTTTTGCTCAAACTCGAGTTTGGATATTGTCACGGACCTGTTAAGAATCATTAACTTAAATCGCATTGATTTTTAAATTCAGCATTCAATGTACTCAATTCTTATTGCACTATAAGATTGGGTTTTCAATTAGTGCAAAACCCGACTGTGACAATCCACGGTGTGTTTTTCAAAAATTCCTTTTAAACTTAAAAAATACAATGATTAATTATACTAGGTATACCACACTTAAAGTCTGCATTTACTGCATACTGCATACCTACTTACCCTTTCAGTCAGCTACTTCTGTAAGCATTTTTTATGTGATGCGATGCGGCAAAGATGAAACCACCGCAATCTATTACTCTTTCCACCGGTTATGTAACGTATCCATTATATTATATTGCTACAATCTTTAAGTAAGATTAAGATTTTTTCAATTTAATTTAAATAAAAATCTATTAAAACCTCTGATCACCCACTCATCCCTACCAATTTGTTAGATTTAATATGAGATAAGTAAGCTTCGTTGTAAATCTAAATTTTGAAAAAATCCCGTCGGCCGAACGCAAAAAAAGGCCGCCCTGATTTTTACCAGATTATCATCTAATTGATTGCACCATTGCATCAAAAAATTGCTTCGCACTTTTTTCGCAAGTGTGTAAAATGCACCGATTTTTCGGTCAGCCCTTTATTACGATTAGGCAACACGGAATGCGTTTCATTTTAATTGTTTATGTGAGGGAAGGAATGCTGCTGGAAGCATTTCTTAATCTCAATCATGCGTCTCTTTAGTGGTCAGTGTCAGCACATTTATATCTCTTCTCAAACTGCAAGGTTTTCACTTGCAATAGAAAAATTCGACATAACTATCTGCTGCATAGCTACAGTATGTACCTAGTCTAGTCGCATTTTTTTGTGGGGCACAAGCCTCACATTCAATTACTACCGGAAATTTTATAAATGCATTACATTTTATATTATGCACAACATGAGTTATGCATTCGGAAGCC
>JAQGAG010000855.1:0-12458 GCA_034696835.1 Lepidocyrtus lignorum
TCTTTTTTGGCGTACGTGGCTACCTTCGTACCTTGGCTTAACTGGAGGGCCCTGTGAAATACATACCTACCTAGGTACGCATATACGAACAGTAGCGAAGTAAAAGGAACACTACCCAGGAATTCTTTGCAGCTGCGGATTACATTTTCGTCTGGACCGGCGTTTTCATTACAAACAATGGGATATCGAAGAAAATATTTCTTGGAATTTGGGTATTTTTTAGGTAGGTATTCAGGCGCATATATAATATTTAATACCAATTTTAGTTTTTTAAAGTGAACACTTTTAAGCAGCTTAGGTATGGATTCTGGATTGATAGAAGTGTAGAAATGCACGGGATGTATCACAAAGATGTGTCCTTCTAGAATGAACTTACAGGACCTGTAACATTGTACCTCACAAATGACAAATGGAAGTACCTGGGAAGTATGATAAATATGGATGATTTATGGATTCCGTATGGCCGCACCAGTCCTCCAGAGGTCATTGTCATTGTGATAAAGAATGATAAAAAGTTTTTCAGAGATGGATGCGAGTCGGTCATCACGTTTCATGTTTATATTTAAATTCCGAAAGAAAGGTATTTGTTGCTAAAAGCAAAGGGCTTCGAAAACAGTTCTTTAGAAAATACATATTTATATTGAACTATTTAAACTACCTATAGATATTACATATTAAATTTTACTAAAAAATACTTGAGCAATGTAAAACATGCAAAGAATGCGAATTTTCTCGTTTTGGCCCATTCACCTACTTATTCTCTATATCATTTACGTTAACATAAAAAGTCTCAAGGATTAATAAAAGTACTGATAATTTAGTCAGATTGCGTTTAAAATTCTGATAGTATAATGGTAATTTATTATGCTGCTAATAATTATATCTTAAATATTGCATTAACTTCCAAAGCCAATGCCATGTCAAGTTGTGATAATGATGATGATCGGGTATAAGTTGGTACGATCTAATTAAGTCCTTCTGTTCTTTCTGTTTCTGTTCTTCTGGAACTGTTCTTTCCTTCAGTTTTTCATTGAACCTCCGGGTCCTCAGATAACTCATGTGATAGGTAGTCAAAACAAAGAAAGCAGCGTCCTTAGCTTATCAGTGCCAAATATCTCCCTCCCATCGTTTTTACTGAATAGAGGTTATTTTGTAGAGGATGTGAATTACTATCATTTGAAATTTCAGTTAATTGTCCATTTTCAGATATTATTTAAAAAAATAAACTGTAATTAAAGTATCAGGTTTTCATTTAAATTAATTCATGGTGATGACAAGAACTCTACAAAATATAAATATCTGTTTTTAGAATGTTGCTTCAGAATTTCAGAACCTGACGAACATGACAGCTACATAATTATTTCCGTTTCATTATCATCATCATCATACGTATGGCAAGTGCATGACTGCACATAGCTCGAAATTACTAAACAACTAGAGAATGGCTTGCTTCTCATTCTCAAGGCTACACATTTTTAACAAAAACTTGCAAGGATATTGAACTATGGAAAAAGCTTCCTTTTCTGCAATATCCCATCTCCCATCCCCATCCCATTCATTCATGCTCCAACTTTCCTCTTTGTTTCTCTTTCTGTGATGTGAGCGTTCTTCTATTTTTGGCTTTGTCAATTACAATTGAATGAGAGCAAATTGATTATAATTCGTTCCATCTCCTATCGGTCGTCTTTGCGGATCATCTCCTGATTGATACCATGGATAGATTAGGATCCAGTATGCCATTTAAAAAAATATTTATGTCAAATACAGCTATGGTAATGTGAGTCATGTTGTGTCAAGAGTACTGGCATTAAAAAGAAGGGATCTTGTTAATGTATTTTGACGCTGATGGGGATTTCTGGCAGTTGAATGCAAGATTCAATTAAAAAATGAATTTGTTCTGTAATTTTGCTATCAAGACAGAGAGATAAATGCCGTCTTGGAATCCAGTACGATTTTTGAGCAGTCCATGAATGAATATTGCACAATGCATGGTGCTGGAATCAAGGTTGCAACTTGCAATGTGTTTGCCTGCAAAAATGCCAATGGAATCCTCGGGCTATGAGTTTAACAACTTCTTCAGTTTTATTCATTTTCTATGAGCGCCGAGGTTTTGATAGGGAAAAACTATCAAATTATTTGATTACATTCATATAATTGGGACGGACTGACTGACGATGAGTCCCTTCTGCAATTAGCAAGCGTAGCTTATATCGAGCTGACGTGTTAAGAAGGTTAGTTTTGAGGTAAATGAATTTAGTTACATAATATTTTTTTATCAATTTTTGATTCAATGCTTTGATACTATTTCATTTTGGTGATAATTTTTTTTCCAATATTTTTTCATTCCTCATTTTCTCATTTCAGTTCCAATCGAAATCTGGACCCAATGCTTGTGCCGTCATATTCTAAAAGAAGTTGTTTACATATCTACATATGCTTGGAGTTTGTTATATTCCTAATAAGAAATTCTTCATTTGTGTATGTAAAAGCACAATTTATGCTCCTTTAAGTTTTTTAAATATGGGGTGATGATCTTGAACGATGTATACAACAATTCGTCGTTAATTTCAAGCAAATTCTTTTTTAGCTCTGGAGGCAAAAATGTGTGGTTTATTGTCTTCTGTTTAGGAATTTGGAAATAATGTTGTATAATAGATATATGGGGCAAATCAAGCTGCATAAATTGCAGCCATTGTCATGTAGAAGATGCCACCCAGCCAGAATACCAACGTGATGAAATGATATTTTGGAGGTCTAAAACAATGAATTACTGCAGTCCCGGTGTGCTGTATACGTTCGGCTATTAGCCCGGAATTTCGCCGCACGCGGGCGGCGGGCATATGTACATACTTTCATACTTTTATGTTAAGGCATTTAACTGTTACAAAATGGATCTTTCTTATGGCCGTATGCTATAATTAAAACGCCGATCAAATATTTTCAAGTTTTTTCGACCTACTCCGTGACACCGCCGCAGCTAGGCATTGCATTACTAGCCAGCCAGGCGTATACAGCAAACCGTAATAGCAGTATGCTGATTGCTTTGGGGATCTTTAGTTTTATGTGAAAATCACTGAAACGTTTTAAGGATTTCTTTTTTACAACTTGCTAGTTCTTTGCTAGTTGTCAGTTGCTAGTCCGCTTAATGCAAAGAAGAAAACATGACAGGCTTTTAAAATGTCATTACTTGTGGAATTATTATCTCATTTGTCTTCTACTCCATACATAGCTGGCTCATTTTCCATTAGTTATTTAATTTGGACGAACCTCTCGTTTTTTTCTGAGTTTTGAATCCAACACACGTAGGAAGCTGTTGGAATTTTTGGAGCCTATTAGTATTATTACGTATTATATGATATTTTTGTGTTGTATGAAATGATTATTAGACCATTTTCCTATAACTTAAAATAAAATTCACATGCTGGTGCCAACTGCCAATCAATGTAAAACCTGTTTTTAAAATTTCCTGTGGCATAACCTGCCTCAATGAGGGTGCCACTTGTATGGAGATAAATAAATAAATTTTCCTTTATTACGTACCTGCAAGGTATGTATTGGTTTTGGCATGAGTCCGTCTGTCTGTCTGCCCCTCTGTCCGCGCTCTAGCGTCTAAACGCGTAGACCGATTTAATTCAAATTTGACACGTAGATACAAATGGTAAATGGGAAGAAGTCATAAATAACTGTGATTGCCCCCGAAATATGAAAATTTGGGCAATTGTATGCGTGAATGCAACACATTTCACGGAGTGTCGGGAGGGGATACACCCCTTTAGGAATCGGCAACTGGACTTGGCTTGGAAGTTCCAAGTTGGAACATCCAGTTGTGTTTGATTCATGGCGTTCCCTTACCTCCCCTACCAATTTTGTTTTGCACGGGCTTTTGCATAAATATCAATACCGATGTTTGAAAGCTGGTTGTGATTTATTGCTACTACCCTAGAATAAATATTGGCACACGGAATAAGCAATGAGTGGAAAAGGCAAAGTGAGAAAAGTTTTAAAATTTCTTTTGCAAAAATGGATCGGAATAAGTTTGAGGAAATGGAAATGGTGTTGGATATTTTTATATTCCAAATGGAATAAAATGAACACGTTTTCGCTTCGAATTTGGAGAGGAATATCAAAACATTTATTTATTTAGAAAACAGACTACTTGATTAAGCTCCTGTCAATACAACTGTGAATAGGAGACTCCAATCAGTAAAAGTAACCAAGAACCAGCTATATCCAGACTTGATTTTTCGCAGGCTAATTTCGGTGGCTATTATCACATGAAAATATGTATTTTTATCATCACAGGAAAATTCTTCTAAAAATTATCTTCTCCCAGTTAGGTCTTCCACTCTATGTGGATGTCGCAGAGTGTGCTGATACTGATATAGGGGCTTCTTGATTGGAATAAGCTGTAGTGGTTTGTGAAATAAATACTTCTTTTTCTCGCGACATGCCTAAACATGATTTGCGATCAATGCTATAATCAGTATCATGCGTGCAACTAGTGCAACGTGCAACGTGTGCAATGTGTGCAACTAGTGCAAAAACCATAATATAATACTGCACGTTGACAAGCTACAACGAAGGTCAAGTGTGCGTAATCACAAGCTGGGATCGGTTGAATTGGCATTTTTGTCGCCATCACATCCCAGTCATCAGTTGAATAAGTGAAGTTGGCAAGTAACAAGACAAATCCCGTACGGTGGTCATTTCAGTTAGTGAACTTTTTGAGAACAGGGCATCATCATCATTCGTATGATTTACGTACCTACTCAAGAGTGCAATAGAAGTGTCAATTGAGTTTTTACGTTGTTGCTGTTCATTACAAAAAAAGTTGCTCTCCAAAAAAACTTTTTACGACAATGTGAAATACCTGCTACCACAACACACGAAATTCGGCTGGATATTGTAAAGTGTTTTTTACATACGACTCTTGTGGGAGCACAAAAAAAGTGACGGTTTTTGGGGACTTTTGTGATATAAATAGACGGACTAATAAAAATCTCACTGCCAATCATTCCAAAGTTTCAAAATGGATAACCGAACTAAAGCTCAGCGAAGGGCTAGTATGAAGGATACGGAGTTGGAGGGAATTAAGGAAATGAAAGCAATGAATCAAGGTAAATTAGATATATATGTTTTGGCATTTTTAGTCGACATTTACAGCATTGATGTCAATTGTAATGGCAATTAGGTATGTATGCATTCAAATATTATTTCTTTTTAATTAAAGAGTATTTGGGCAAGGGAGAAGGATCAAAAGCTGTGCGTGATTTCCTGTTAAAAGCTGGGGAGGACGAAGTGCTTCTATTACGTTACTTAAAGGGAAGGAAGAATAGACCAAAGCATGCGTGGGAAACTGTAAAATATTCTAATTTATACACCAAAAATTGTAGCGTTTATAACGTTATGAATTAAATTCCTCAACTGCGAAATATTTAATTTAGTTAAAACGAAACGGAGAAGTACGCTTCGACACTTATCCAGAAGTATTCCCCCCATTTTTCCCAAAAGAAGCTTTGCCCCTCCTAGAGAATAACATTATGGGTATTTTGAAAAATCGGGATAACAAAGGAAGACGCATCTCTTATTTTAACGGAAGTAAGTAGTTGGAAGATGAAAAACTCCATTTTTGAGACTTCCAAAGTCGGATTATAAAATGGATTACTAACTATGACATTATATTTTTTAGATAAGTGGGACACTGAAAAATATCCCCTGGAGCTAGTCACAATTGCCGCGGTTCATTGCGCAGAGCGAATGCTTCTGGATTCCGACTCCGTGGACAATGGATTTATTTTCATCCAAGATTTCTCAGGAATGGGCATGAAGCACGCGAAGGAATACACTTTGTCCGGAATTATCCGCTTGCTAAACGTATTTTTGGTGAGTAGTCTGACAAATGAAATTATTTCATTTTCCAGTCAAAAACATTCCATGGAAAAATAATATGACGTGGCTTCTGCCCGTTGCGAATTTTTAACAAGACGCCTAATTTTTTATTGTGTAATATTTGTTAACGCGAATCCAGTATGCCTTCCCATTGAAGCTTGGAGGAGTATATTGTGTGAACGTTCCTTGTCTTCTCACCTGTCTCTACGGAATTTTCAAGAAATTCTTCCCAAAGAAGCTCAAGGAAAGGGTAGGCCAAAGCTATTTAATTGCATACTTATCCCATGAGAAAAATTAATTACTATCGACGAATGCACAACATTCGCAATATTAATCGTCGATTGTATCCATGTTATCCTATTCGTATGACTTCCCAGCTTACGATGACATCATCAGGAAAGAAATTTAAAGCCCTTCACGAACGTCTGTCCCCAGATATCCTTCCCAAGTGGCTGGGAGGAAAATTGGAGGATGATGAGGCAACCGATCATGCCCTGCTAAAATGTTTAATTAGGAGAACTGAATAAATAAAAATATGTAAAATGCGTTGACATATTATCCCATCATATAACAGGGAAATGTTTCAACTTCAGTTTTAGGAAGGTAATGATTTTTGGTTGTAATATCTGTGTTTATTTTTTTAAATAGGAAAGCATAAAATTGTACTGAGGCCTCGCGAGGTTCTTAATCTACAGTAGAAAAACTTTACGTTGTTATCATTCAGGTCAATTATGTCAAGAGTATATTATTAGTCAGCTAAAGATAACTTGTAAAATATGCTGATAGACATCGGATCAGATAGCTGGAAGAGTATATAAATCAATGAATGCTTTTAAAAGATTTCATCTGGAGTATGGGGAGTGGAGTAGGATATTTTATGCAGTTAATCCATTATGTATGGCTCATCCATAGCTAATTGAAAATTGGATTACAATGTTTAAATTAAAGGAAAATAGTTTGCAGGATTAGCTTACAGACTGACATGAAAAAATTGACATATAATAAAATATCCTTTAAAATAATTTATTATAGTTTTCTAACTTTTAATTTATCCTGAATTCATTCTAAACAAGAAGCTTACATTTTGCACTTGAGCAAGTTCATGGTAAGCCTGATTCATCATCATCATCACCTTTATTACGTAGCTGTAAGGTATGTATTGGCTTTGGCTTTGTCTGTCTGTCTGTCTGCCTGTCCGTATGCGCTCTAGGGTCTAAACGCGTTGACCGATTTCATTCAAATTTAACACCGAGGTGCATATGGTAAAATGTAAGAACCCTGCGTCAATCAAACCACGGCAAGGGGTCAAAGGTCAAGGTCATAATTTTTTTCATAGGACATAATATAGTGAATTGGGTCTCGTATCAAAAGAAAGGATTCTGATTGCTGAATTCAGTGGTATATGTTTCATGAGTGTCAGTTAAATAGTCACTGAAAAATCACTAATTAAAAAGTCCAAATTTGATTTTTCAACAAACATATGAATATCATGTATTATTACATGTTCAAAAACCTTACAGGTACGTCATTGTAATTACAATCATTTTACTAGTAAGATACATACTGTATATCCAGAATAGATAAAACCCTGTTTTATTCAAATTAGGTAAACAACACACGCTTCGCTGCTGTGTAGCAGACGTGAAAGCTAAGCACAGCTCATATGTGCTGCCTGCTACCAGCGCACTTGCTACTGCGAGCTAGGGCTAGCTGGGACACCGGCTATAGCTGCGGGCTTTATCTTTTCTGGACATACAGTAGATAGAACTACATAAAACTAGACTGCTATAACTTCCGAATCTCTTTTGAAATGTCACGTACGTGGTACGCACATAAATAAAATTCTCCAGTTTAGTGAAGAGCATCAACCTCTTTCCTAGACACTTGTCAACTTGTTCATTTCTTAGAGATAAGTAAGCCAACAATTCCATTAAGTTTATTTGTAAGATGAACTCTCATCACTATTCATTTCGATTTTCAGTCTCAATGTTTGTAAAATATTATGACACTTTTTATCTTGACTTGTTTCAGTCAAGTCAACTCCAAATTATCTGTCCAGCTTCTCTGGCATTTTAATCTTTCTTCAATCAGTTATATTCCACATCTCTCACCCTCATCACTGAAATTTGAAATATTTGTTAAAAATGATTGCTGAAAGCAGATTTACTCATAGACTGGAATTATTCATAACTGGTCTATTTGCATTACCGCTAATTGTGATATATTTACTGTTAACTATCCCCATACTCATTTATCGAATTGTTATTGTGCACCTTATAGCCCCATCATTCCGACCTGACATCGGAAACATAATCTCCGGCCTTGATCTATCCTTAGCATTGGAATTTTACCAGAGGAAGAAGCTACCCCTGTCAACCTCAACATCATCATTCCAATTCAAAAATATAATTGTTGCGAGATTTTTTGCCGAAGGTATAATCCCCTTGAACGAGCTACTTGAAACATTCGAGTTGAGAGTGTTGAATAAACTCAACGCCGCCGGGGATCAACTGTTTTATCCGGAACTCCAGCAATATCCTTCCACATGGATGGGATTTATGTTTTGGAAGGAGGAGAAGGATTTTAACTTAAAAGATCATTTCTACTGCCATAAAACTGAAGAGATGGAGAAGTCTGAAGCCTATGCAGATAAGATAATGGAGGAACTCGTGAACAAACGGTTTCCGCTCAACAAGAGCCCTTGGGAAATGCATATCATTTACAACCACAAAAATGGAATTAAAAAGACAATTTTGCTGTTCTGTGTTCATCACTCTATTGCAGATGGAACCTCGCTAGCTCATTTGCTAACAAAAGACTATTTTATTACACCCAATTCAAATTTATCGCTGACGTCTCCGTCAAAATTAGCCTCAGAATCAAGGCCCAGTGGCCAAAATAGGAGTCGTTCCATATGGGAAGTAATAATGAGTGGATTTGGATTCCCCATCCAGATTTTATCAGATCTTGGATATGTCTTGCAGATAAGTAGGTTCCTACGAAGGACACCCTGGCATGTGAAACCGGATGAGAAGTGGAAGAAAACTGTTATCATCTCCCAGTCAAAACAAATTCCAATGAGAATTGTAAAAGATGTCAAAAACAGATTTGGGGTGACATTTACATCAGTTATGCTCTCCATTTTTGCAAAAGGAATTTCAGAAAGTTTTCAAATGACAAGATCAACAACGGACCCATTTACCTTGTTGGTGGTTCAACCACTTCCAAATCATCCAAAGGAATTGCGCAACCACGCGTAAGGTTGCGTTAGTCACTTTTAGTTTTTTAAACTAATTTTACTTTCAATTTAAGTTTAATTTTTTTTATTTGTGGCTTGTTCAGGACCGCAATCTACCTTGACATATTCCCTAGTCAAGCGCTAAGCCCTGTGGAGAGATTACGTCTGATTGACTCATGTTTTCGGGAGCAACAGAAATTAGTGATGCGTCCTCTAATTGCATCAATCCTCCTAAATCTGTTTTCATTCCAACCAGCCTTCATCGCCAACTTACTCATAGGCAGAAATCCAACGTTTCCAATATTGTTTTCCAACTTCTGTATTCCCATGGAAAACATAGCATTTAACGGACGCAAAATTTTAGACATGGACTTCACGCTCGGGACATTACAAGGTGTTGCAGGTTTGTCTCAAATAGAATAATTATCAGCCTCATAACAAGGCATACAATGCGTTTGTCAGATTTCACTAAAAAGTGGTTCAATTACAGGTGTGGTCTTTATAATAACCAGCTACCAAGGAGAAGTCAGACTGGGAGCAACTGTGGGAAGTGGAGTAATGGGCAGAGAGGAACTTGATGAGCTATTGGGTGTACTTAGAAGCGAGCTATATGATTTATATCACTTGGCCCATTAAATGTTACTGTATTGTATACCTATGCGAAAATAAACGATTATTAAATAGACTTCAACTTATACTTCTTGGAATTTGAAGTTTTTTAAAAGGTTTTTGCGGTACCTTGCATATTACTATTACCTTTGATACTGGTTCAAAGTTTACTTAATGGAGCTTAAGTCTGTATTGAAAGTATGGATATGTCAACCAGTTCCAGTTACGGGCGAGACTACTATGATTTTTTTTTAAATTTTAACAAAAATAATATTTCTGGGAAGCGATACAAATGGAATAGGAATGATACGATCCGAATATAAGCCTTTCTAGAATGTTATATTTACTTACAGGATAAATATCATTGTATTGTAGCTCCCATATCTAACTATAACTAAGGTACTATCATTTGAAATACCTAATGTATGGATATTGATATGTAGGCATTATGACTGCATCAGGTTTCCAGATTTCATTATAGGAAACTAAATCAATTTCGTTTGAAAAATCTGATGCAGAAATCGAGAAATCGATGCGTTTCGGTCTTCACGTTTCATGTTCATTTTGTTGACTAAAATTTTTTTCAAAATCAAAAACATGCCAGAAACATCAATTTTGTATTCCCATGCTAATAATAACATCTATAATTTTGGTAAAATTCCAGACTATATATATATTTTTTTATTCTACGGAGATGATCAACAAGATGGTGAACTTCCAACGTACCGATTTTCAATTTCGTCTATCAAAGTGGCATAACTGAATTCCCATCCGTTTAATTCAACTCGAGAAATCGCTATTTACTTGGGTACTGTACTTGCAAAAATAATGAGCTTAGGTATTATATACATAAATGACTGCTTTTAAACTAATTTACTTTGAATTAAAAATCTAGAACTGGCTCGAGTATATGAACTGAGCTGAACTGAACTACATATAGTTTTAGTTATATAGTAACAACAAGATTTAAATTATGATAGGTAAATTTATGGAACTAGGTAGGAAATGGAGAAAGTATTAGTACTTTAGTAAGTAAGTTGGTTGCATTGCATCAAAGTTGTGGCTTAATCCAATTCGTTGTTACATTTATTCTGATGTCAAAACGACTTTTTTGTTTGCGAAATTAGATACTACAAATAATGTCAGTAATAATAAAAGTAATTAATGTTAATGTTACTTCAGTTAATCTACAAAATCTGCATTCATTTTACATCTGTAACTAACGTAGTAGAAGAACATTCAAATAGTAATATTAGTAATACATAACAAGGTCATCTTCAACATAAAACTGTGAAGTCCGAAGCTACCCGATCTGATTCTTAACTTTTATTCACTAAAATCAATCGCGTCAACGACAGTCGAACTGGTCCGGATTCACAGGCTGGTATTGGAGTCGGCAGTTTCGTATTTTTGAAGCAAGAAGCTTCTTCGTTCTATCCCCGAAATTGTACTAAAATAGAAAATAAATATATAAGTTCCCCAATGCTATTATAAATATAGGTCGCCGGCTAAATTACAAAATATAGTCCACTTTCTTACCCGTGAGGCAAAACAAAGAGTATTCAATTGAGGTAGCTCCAGGAATCCATAAACTGCTGAGACATCCGTCAGTCTGCTATCAAATGACCCTTGGCTAAGTTTTAAGCATTTTAAGTCTAAAAAGTTCAGAAAATATAAGCCATTACCACACGTCACGGATGTCCTGGAAGTACGAAATGCAATTCCTTCAAAAAGAGAACAATTTTTTTTAAACATTACCGTTCATGAGTGTAATCCGAGCCTGGAACTCCACCGTCATTTTAGTTGCTCCCTTTGTGAACCCTGGCATCCCCATTCCAGTTATCCCCGCGTCGGTCAGTCCACAATCGATCCCGTGCAGATGTACCAAACGGCGCCATTGCTCACAGATAACGGCAAAAGACCCATCATTCAGGAACATTGTGAGGTTCTCCACGTTGGGGAGCCACTTCCTGAGACGCCTTAGATCCTCAATGCTCAATTTGCAATTCAATGTCAGCGATTTCAACTTCAACAACTGGGCATCCTCTTCAAGTCCCCAAGTATTGGAGACGATATGGCTCCTTTCCAGATCTGCATAAATGCCCACAGGGGAGTATCCGTTCCCAAAGATTTTGAGTATCTCCAAGTTCGGCGTGTACTGGATAAATTCCATACTTTGACAGAAACGATCCGACATTTCCAGCTTCTTCAATTGTTCCAGCGCTATTCCGTAAGGAAACTCATAAAAGGAAGGAACATTCACCATCATTCGCCCCCAATCCAGTTTTTTGCCGGCAACAATCTTCTCCAGAGTCTTTGCGTGGGTCGACATCAGATCATTCAGCATTGTGTTTCCAGAAGCAGGGAGATCCACCAAATCAATTGACATGGACTTTAAAGGAGTATTAAGCCCTTTTAGTAAATCGAAATACTCTTTTGTTTCATTTGAAAACAATACTTGGGGTTCAATCTCAAATTGCCTGAGTGGTAATTTGCAACTATCGTGTCTCTTGATAGCTTGGATAGCATTTAGCCAGTTTTTGACAACTCCGCCAATATTCTCGATGCCACGGCAAGAGATCTGTAATGTAGTCACCGCAGGATAATGTGAAAGCAACTCCAGGTTAGTTATCGGAAGCCTCCTCCACGAATCCAGAGATACGGTTAGGGATCTGAGTTTGAGCTGCTCTCCAAAAGCAGGTTCACTATACTCCACCGAAGG
>JAQGAG010000856.1:0-12445 GCA_034696835.1 Lepidocyrtus lignorum
GCATGTGAAGTATACAGTGAATTTCGCAAGTCTTTCAACGAATCCGCGACCATCGGGGTTAAAGTTAACTTGAAAACGGTCATAGACGCAATATCACCCAATGAATCTCCTGTTTTGGGGAAATTCAAAACTGAGGTCATTCAGGACCATTCATTAGGAGTTCTGTACGTCACCGAGAAAATTGACGACTTAGCTGGGAGGGTCGCTGTCCCCGTCGCTATTCAAATCCTGGGAGCCCAGTTTTATCGCTGCAAGAGGCTTCTTGAAGGCTCTGGCAGTGTGACAGAGTTGGCGCTCATAACGACTTGGCCGGATACAGATGAGAAGGGTCTGACAAAATATGCCGAATTCGTGGAATTTTGGGACCGACTCAGTGAATGGGCTGCGGAATCCAAGACATCGACCATCTTTATGCAGGCTTTTGACACTCCGTTTGCAACTGGGACATTGACATCGAAGACAAATGGGTGGTGGAGACTCATTCCAGACAGCTCTTATCTCCATCCTTCCCAGTTCGTGTTTAAGGAGAAGGTATCCCTAATTGGTTGGAAACCTCGGGATCCCAACGTGACCTGGATCGGTCTAGCATCAGAGTTCAATCGTCACCTCGTTGGAGTCCAATTCAACCGTTCCGTCTTGGAATCAAGAATTGATAAACCTACGCTGGACACCGAAGCTAGTCTCCATCCACTGATTCAACAGATTTCCACAAAGTTTTCCAAAACATTTATTTTCACCTCGCATTCCAACAAAGAACCAAATTCATTTTTCTCTGTCCCCGGAGCTATCGCAAAGTGGAATATAAACGGAAGTAGAAATTCAGAAATGCTCATGGAACTAATGATGACCTTCGATGAGACAACCGTTGACGGTGTTTTGAGATCTGCGCAGGAAGCCAATGAGCTCTTTCAAGGAACGGTATCCCAACTAATGTATGTCCCAACGGCATTCGACAAAGAAACACTTTTCACCGGCTATCTTGCGATGGTCAAGGTGAAGGATAACATGAAAACTGTCGGAACTGGAATTAAGCTGGACCTTGAGATATGTGACGATCGTCAACGTTTCCAAGAAGTGATGGATCTGCTGCGAGGAGATTTCTTCAGCGAGATTCAAATAAACGTTTTGTACTTTTCTGGAGCTGTGTCGACCGAAAGCTCTAAATTGGGAGTGGATAGATTCCTTCCTCTCTTAACGGTCAAATTTGAAAACTGCAAGAAAAGGGTTAACGAATATTTTTCAACTAGGAATGGGCAATTGGGGATGGACGTGGGATTTATCACAGGCTGGCCACTAACCCGGGGCGGGGCAAGGGGTTTTGAGGATTTGGTTGAGTTCATCTCATTCTGGGAAGGGGTCAATGCCTGGGCTGGAAGGACGAACACGCGCGTTATTTTATTTTCGGCGTTCGATTCTCTGAAATCAGGCTTGTCCGACGGGAAGCCGGAACCTATGTACGGTTGGTGGAGTGTCAATGTCAATTCCACGACTGGGACATTTGACACCTCTAAAGAAAAGAAACAAGGTAAAAATCAAATGATTTTAGGTAAGTGCTTATCATGTAGAGCTTTCAAGTTTTCATTTCTGGGTCTCATTTTTCTTATAAGCTGCCTTCCGGGTCGCTAACAATTGTGATTGTAGCTCGGCTCACTGTTTTCTACCTCCTAAAAAGGTGCCAATCGGTCATTTAATATTTAATATAATTTTATTAGGGACGCAACCTGTTCAAACTTCCCTAGAGGTTGGCTGGAATACAACCGGAAACCAAGTTAATCATGAAGGTGTTCAGAACAAGTTAGGTGGGAGGAATAGGACATCGCTCGGCCATAAATTGTTTCTTGCCATTCAGGGGAACTGGGATAAAGAAGAAGCCGTCGCAGCTCTTGTCCAGCGAGGTGCCGATGTCAATGTTAAAAATAAATTGGGTGCAACTCCTCTCATGTCTGCCGCAAAGTGCGGCAAGGATAAAAGCGTATGTTTGAGAATTATCGAATTCCTCATCGACAACGGTGCAGACTTTGAAGCAAAAGATAAAAGGGGTCTAACATTCCTTCATATTCTTACCATTGATGCAAGAGACTATGGGAATTTGAGCCCAGCCCAGTTTCATCAGATTACGGCCTACCTCGTTTCCAAAAATATGTCCCAATCGTTCAATACCAAAGCGGGCCACTTGTCCTACTTTTTCTCTCTCTCAACCCCGTTAGATTTAGCCTTGGAGGGAATCGAAGTAGAGAACCGCACTTTGTCACTATTATCCAAAAATGGAGTCAACTTTACCATCCCCAACTCAATTTTATGTCGGGCTGTTCTAGGACAGAGGAGCCTACAATTGATTTCCTTTTTGAGAGAGCTGGGCGCCGAATGCTCATCTGACGGATCACAAGAGATTAGTGCTCTCCACGTTGCAGCCAAGGCTTGCTATGTTGAAGGACTAATATACTTTTTAAACTTGGGTCTGGAGATAAATGAACCTGCCTCTGAGAACCGTAGGACTCCACTTCATTATGGCGTTACCTGTGAACAGGAAACGGTGTTGGAAACAGTTCGCGTCCTGATTGAGTCGGGGGCAAATGTCAGCATAAGGGACGTAAATGGGCGTACCCCGCTATTGCATGCGATGCAATGGTATAACCAATTCCCTCATAATGATAGGGTACTTCAGTTATTACGCGATGCGCGACTGTAAGTAACATCGTAACACGTTTTACAACATTTGCAATTTTTACTCCTTAAATGACACTTTGAATTTTCCCACGTACATTTTAGAGCCAGTGGTAAACCTTTCAAGGTGACGCCAGACGAACTGGGCCATCGACTATTCCACGCCATCGCTCAGGAATACGAGGACACTCTAAAAGTTCTCGTGGAAGCTGGAGCAAATGTCAATTTTAGGAACCGTCGTGAGGAGACACCACTCATAACAGCGGCTAATTGTGCGAGACGTGGGATAACCAGCAGCGCATGTCTCAGATTCGTCAAATATCTCATAGAGAACGGCGCAGACGCTTATGCACAAGACGAAGTTGGCAATACATTTCTGCAACATCTAATAACCGCTGGTCATGGTTCATTGTCCACCTCCCAGTTCCATGATATTGCATCCTATCTTGTAGCCAAGAATTTAACTAATCTTTTTAGCATGTATGACGTACTACTCCAGGACCCTCCCATGATAGATGCACTGATCCGTATTGATGTGGGGATAGATACCCTGGATCTGCTTCATGAGAATGGATTCATTTTCAAGGGAGTCCAGGATAAGAACGGTTATTCCATTTTATATTGGCTCCTCATAAAAAGTAGGAAGGTGGCCACGAACGATAATAAAATGGATTTTTTTATCAAGCTAATTGAGTTTGGAGCGGATTGGAGAGTTCTAACCCCTGGAAATGAAAGTTTGTTGCACGCGGCTGCGGGCTCTGGAAAAGTCGAAGAACTTAAGTTTTTGATCCGAAAGGGTTTAGATGTAAATGCACAAAATACTGGTGGGAATACACCACTGCATGAGGCTGTTGTCGGTTATAATGCAGTTGAAGCAAGTATTGTTTTGGAAGTGGTAAGGCTCCTTCTTGAAAACGGGGCTGATGTTAAAATAAAAAACAATTATGGAAATACTCCGTTGTCCCAGGCCATAGCATTCAACCAAGACAAGAGAGTCATTCAATTGTTAGAAGCTGTTGGCTGAAATTAGTTATGGACCTTATGCCAATATAGAAGAGCATTTAAAGGTGGTTCCATTTTATGTATTGGCTTCAGCGGGAGCATTTATTAAGCGTATTTTATAAGCGCAGTTGAGTAAGCAAACATTACCGGTTTCAAAGTAGTCTGGAGTCGCCTTCGCAAATAATAATTCCTCGGCAGAATTTGAAAACCGATTCCACACCCTAATATTTATAATAATACAAATTTGGTAAAATGCACTAACCCCGACTCCGAGTGGAGAGTCGAACATGCAATATCTCCATAAACATAGCTTGGTAATTTTAAAACGTCCATATATTACGGAACTGTGCATATATATAATTGGGCTAGGATTGTAATGCACTCTAGCAAAGGTATTTTGTCAGGTCTGCCAATTCCCGGCGAAATATTTACGATTTAGTTTTTGTTTTTAAATTGTCTAATATACACAAACTGCTCTATGAAATGTCTCACACTGCCTATCAAATTTTAAAATTATAATGTTCCATCGTGAAACTTTTGTTATTGTATCGCCAATTTAAAGTGCTATTTAACTAAACTTAACATGTATTGAACTTAACCCGTATTGAATAGACAATTTAACTGCACAACAAAATGTTTCAAGCTTTAATTGTTTTAATTGCAAAATCATAATTAAAGTTTAGTTTACGACATTTAATAAATAAAATTTATCTTGCATAATTGCATGCATCGCACATAACCCAATCTGGAAATGTGCAGTGCATGATTGGATGGAATAGGAGGTTATCCGGACACTGAAATTTATATCCGTGATTGGCTCGATGATGATGATGAACTTGATGAATCCTCCATATGTGGGAAGACATTATCCGGTTTTCCGAAACAGTCGAAAATTCCCGGGTTCATTGTCTATGTTGTCGAAGTTGTAGGGGTTGATAAGTCCGTTGTTGAAGGAGGAGGGCTCACTGGATCCAAACCGATGTAATAAATCTCATCATGCAATTTGTCCACCCGAAATGGGACACTAGAACGTCCTCCAAATATGCATATTCTGTTAACATTTCGAGCATAAACCGCTGAGGTCGAGCTAAACCACATGAGTTTACTTCCAGGATACCCATCAACAGGAATATACTTAACGGTCTCAGTTTCCGGGTCGAAATGCACGATGGCATTAACAGTGGCGTTGGCTCCATTTTGCCCCAGAATGTAGCCACATTGCCAACAGCGGGGAAAATTGATATCTCATTCTTTCTTATGCTTTATCAAGCAATGCAAATCGAATAATAAATTGATTGCAGCTACATAATATACATCCGTTTGACGAATTAAGTTTTAAAATAATTACTGAAATGTTCTCATGCAATGAGTTTAATACACTAACCTACACGTCTCACATTGACTTTCAATATGATGAATGGGAATCTATAATTTTTGATTTTGTTCACAGTTTTGAGGTGAGTTAGTGCAAAAAAAACACTTTCAAATATTTTGTCAGATTTCCCCAAAAAATAGTATTAAACAATCATCAGATTTTTTTATTGGAATCATGAGGTTTTTGATATGACAGGATAATCGTTTCTAATCAGCCATCCCTCTGGATGCGTTCGCAAACATGACTTCATTAGAAAAGGTTACCTTTTTTGCAACAAGTATGCGGTACAAGTACAAGTCCAGCTTTATTATGTAAGGTAAAAAATTGGGTTACGTCAACCATCCTAATATTTAGTAGTTAGCCATGCAGTTAGAAATCAGGAACTACAATGCCAACAAAATATAAAAAATTTATTCTGGCATTGTATCAACAGGAGGTGATGATGGAGCAGGAGTATTGTAGCGAGAGAAACCAATTCTTTACATGAGGATACTTCTCAAGTGAGGCCAGAGATTTGTCAGGATCTCCTAAAAACTAAATGAATATGAGTGGCCCATAAATTTCATGCTGTATGCCGTAATAACCAATTAAATGTGAAAGTATTATCCTTTGTATTACATTGAAGGGATAAATAAAACAATTGATTTTTTCCGCCAATTTAATTCATATTTTTGCCATTACATTAAAAAGAACTTATTTCCCACTTTGAAATTTACAAAATTTAAAACATTTTCATTCCCCCAGGCTTGGCCGCAGCTCTGGGAAAGACAATAGCAATCATTGCGCTATTCGAGCTCTCCTCCCACCCTTCAACCTCCGCGACTACTTCAATCAGCATCACATTATTGGGACCAACGAATGTTCTATCCGACACCGTTGTAGTGAAAATGATGTCTTGATCGTTGGGCGCTAAGCTCAGAAAGTCGAATTCTGACTCAAGCTTGTATTGAATGGGATGACCTTCCGGAGTGCTCGCATTAATCCCCAAGGTCAATACCGTCTCTGCGACCGGCCATGTTGCGAGGGAGGATTTGTAAACGGCTTTGGTAAATTTGGGGGAGGGTGGGGAGGGTGAAGGACATGGCGTTGTTGTTGGAGGTGGAGTTGAGGATGATATTTCTGTTGGCTGGGATGACGGGGTTGGGTTGTCCGTTGTTGTGGGAGGGGGGCTCATGGGATCCAAACTGATGTAGTAAATTTCATCGTGCCTTATATTTCCTGAGGAATATCCCCCAAACATGTATATTCTATTGAGCATCTGAGCATAGACCGCAGTGGTATACTTAAATCCCTCAAATTTGCTTCCAGGATAACCATGAACAGGAATATACTTCACCGATTCAGTTACTGGGTCAAACTGCGCGATGGTATCAACGGTTGCGGTGGTTCTATTTTTCCCTAATATGTAGCCAAATCTACCATCCGAGACGGCTTGTACCGGAGACATTGACATTGTAGTAGGAAGGACTTGTGAAGTATTGGCGGCCCTATTAAATTTCTGAATTTTCCCCTCACCGTAAAATATGTAGGCTGCCCCTTGCTCATCCACCCATATCCCATGTGTTACCCCTGCCTCTTCCACTAAAGAATGTATGTTTTCGGATGTCAGTGTATCCAAATCCAAACTTAAGACATTAGATCCCTGCCCAGCCTCGTTTCCCCCAACGAGCAGAGCTGTGTTATCGTTGGTTTTTATTGTTGCGTAATATATGTTTTGAGATGGTAAACGTGACACGGTAGAAAATGTTTGGGATTCGGGAAAGTATTGGTAAATGTCAAGAGAGTTATATCCCGACAAGTAAAAGATTTGGTTACGGTCATTGATTACAGCGCCTCCGGCCCAGTTGGGGGTTGGGAGGTGGCCAGCGGGTGCAATCGTGTCTTGAGAGATGGAATATTTTACAGTTTCTGTTAGGGAAGCTACTGTGCCATATCCACCGAAGATATAGATGGTGTCGTCACCATCATATACGGCGTTTGCCAATTCTCTGGGGGTTGGAAGTTTGGCTGCACACTCAACAGCTTCCAATTCCTGTGCATTGATATTGGCATTTAAGAAGCAGAATAGTATGGCCAATACCACATGTCGGGGAAATTTGTAATACCCCATTTTACAAAAACAAAATAGTTTTAAGAACTCCGACTTGTAATATCAATAATCAGCTTATGATTTGACTTTGACTTCTCTGCCGATGATTTGCGCGCTTTTATATGTGAGTTAAGGATTGCCATTACTCTCATTAAATGAGATATCATGCAACAAGTGAGTATTCGGTATTTAATCACAGTGTCCGTTGTAATTTGATCGATAAGCAACTGTCAATTTCATAAAATAAAAGGTAATTGACAGTTTCAACGGAAGATATTTGACAAGCGTGGGAACCCAAATCTCTTGCGTCGGTCAAAACTATGATGCAATTATCCTCTGTTAGTTTGGTCTGACATTATGTAATGTATCCTAAATTAAATGTCACTATCGGAATGATACTGATACTGACCATTAATAAAATGATTGTAATTACAATGACGTACCTGTAAGGGTTTTGAATTGGTATAATAATATATAATATTCAAATTATTGTTGAAAATTCAAATTTTGGAATTTTTAAACAGTGATTTTTCAGTGACTATGTAACTGACACTGACGAAACATATATTACTGAAATCAGCAATCAAAATCCTTTCTCTGGATACCCCATTTACTATATCATGTCATTTGAAAAAAATGATCACCTTGACCTTTGACCTCCTTCCCATGGTCCGATTGACCCCAAAAACAATACACTTCTTACAATTTACCATTTGTAACTACGGGCCAAATTTTAATAAAATCGGTCAACGCTAGAGCGCAGATGGACGGACGGACAGACGGAGTCATGCCAAAACCATAACATACCTTACAGGTACGTAATAATTAATTGATAAGCTGTAATTGGCCATGAAATACAAATTAGTAGAATGCGAGATATAACGGACAATCACTACACATTATATTAATCAGCTATGCATAGGGACTTTGAAATCAAGCCTGGCGAACTTGACTTTTCGTGACTTGGATGACCAAATTGAATGCTGTTATTATTCGCATTTAGCCTGATAATGTATACTATACATACAGTTACCCTGGTATCACTTCTGTTATATTACGTGACTAACACAGCCTACGAGTTGTCGTGGATACAGAGAGACGGAAAAACAACGAGAGCATATTTACTAATGCAAACCATCAAAGATTTTAGATTTAATTTGCTTGGAAGATTCAACTTGAAATTCCACTTTCATGACGGGGATGCGGACACAAATATATTGGCTTATGAAGCACACATCAAGGTTACCTAATTTTATCATGTTCATATTTCAACATGCCACTTTAGATTAATAATGCTTAAAAGCCGTCACTTTATCCCCTCACAAAACTGATATTTTATACGGAGATAGGTGAGCTTGACACATCATCAACCAACAAACATTGCATAATGGTTAAAGTCAAGATTAGAAGGCATTTATTACCTTGTAAACGCCAATTATTTATAAAGATATGGCGATGAATTGTGGCATGTAATTCTCAACTTTTGGCCGACGTCCTTGACTCTGTCAATCATAAAATCATTCATCGCACTGGAAACATTTACGTTAAAGAACTTCTCATATTTTTCTCATTGTAATTACCACATCCCATGTTTTATCACAACTCACTGTCAAGTATGAAAATCCGGCATCCTATCGCATTCTAAGCTGATCTAAATTGTTTAGTAATTCTGCTCACCATGAATGGGCGCCTCCTACATGTTAGTTTATTGGGGACCTGCTTGGGCAACTCTGTCTCCCGTCTCAGCTTATCTTCCTCTGTGAGTGTTCTGCTGATGAACAAGAACTCCTGAAAATATGAATAAGCCAACCGACACCTTCATGGGGATGACATTGATGACTATGCAGAGGACATTTTTTAATTCTAGAATGAAATATATTATTCAACAAATACTTTGGCTCGAAATTTTACGTACACTTAATTGTACACATGAAATAATGTAATTAGGTGTGCCGGTCACTTGCGTGCGTGTGAATTTCCTATTATTAGATTGTCTGAACTTTTGGGTCTCAAGATAATACATAACGGCTAATGGTAAGCATATAATCACATGAATGATTGTAAAATGTAAAACTGAAAAAAATGGATTTGTGCAAATTTTATTCAATGATGATTTTACAATTGGGTTTATTTATAGAGATTAAATACATTTTGATGGTTTGACTGATTCTAACCCGCAGTTTAGAGGGTTAAAATTTTAAACTTTTAAACTCGTAAACCGCTTTAAACCTCTAAACTTTTAAACTCGTATCAATCTGAGTACGCCCATTACATTTCACTAATGCTTCCTCAAACATAGCAAAAAAGCTCTCTGGTATGTTTATCTCCGCCTCCCCGACTGCTGATGAATCTGCAGAGATGACCCCCGGGATTGCCTGAAGAGGAGATACTTCATTATCTTCAGATTTATAAGGAGTCTGCCAGGGACAAACTTTTTACAAGCTCGTTGTCAGCACTACAGACTGGCCTACGAAATGTGTTTTTTTATTTTCTTGTGGGCCCATATGGCCTCAAACGTTCCCACGCAACCCCAATCAACTCCCTTTATAAATGAATTGTAATATTAAGCTCCTAAAGGACGGAGGGGATATATGAGACAAGCGATCGGAACATTAGCGATATCCAATCCAATAGTTTAAAATTTTAATCAAAAATGGGGTTTGGTTTAATACATATTATAATTACAAAGAAAAAACTCATTGCAAGTTCATCGTTAACCCTTATTACAGATATAATCAAACTGACCGGCAGTCTTTAATCTCCAAAATGTTGGTTTATAACGCTGTGTTTATGAAATATAAAACCGGGAAATTAGAAAGTACTTGAGAAAAGCTGTAATACAGCCAGGTACACCTGTTGAAATTTATCGGTCTGGAATTCTTAAAATCCAATAATACGCTGAATTGCTCAGGGAATATATCAAGAGTTTGACAAACAGGGTTGGAAGTATGCAGCATTGAGAGAAGCGGCAATTGTTTATCAAAATATTTTTAACGTTACAACTTGGCAAGCGTATATTTTTTATGCTTAATACAAAAAAAAACTTTTACATTAAATCTATTATTAACTCGGGACCTTAAGGTGACACGTAAGTTATTATTAACGTCCGAGCAGTCTGTATGTCTGTGATCCCGATAGCGTCCACAGTTTGTAGATTTTTTTAAATTTTCTCTATCAATATTTACAAAAGCTAGGAATCCAGTTCGTTAACCAGCCCACCCAGTCAATTCAGGCTTCAGAAAAAAAGCCAGAAAGTGGCCCAAAGCAAGTCCAAATTCTGACGCGAAATACTGATGTGCTTAGAATTTTAAGAAAATTACTAACAATTTGTTAATCATACTGGTCCTATTTTTCGTTGTCAAATCAAAAAACATAATTGCTATTCCTAACCTACCTACCTAATTGCTACTTGTCCCTAATTATATGTTTTATCTTCCTCAAATATAGGGTTTCTCTATTCTATTTTGGCACTGCGCTTTTATCTCATAAAAATTTAGGAACTGTGTGTTTTCCGTTTTTGAGCAGCTAGCAACGGAAATTTTTTTGGATTTAAAAGTGCGGTACTGGAAAACTTCATCATGAACAGTCAAGAACACAATATGACAATGATCGATAAAAAGTATATGGCACCTTGCATCTAATATTAAAGAGTGCAGACATTTAGCAAAAATAATTGCACTTACAAGGTTTTATGTTTGCCTAAGTGGCTCGACTAAATTTATTTGTAGCTGCCAACAGTCGTAGGGAGCAAGTTTACTCTGTCCGTGAATGGAATAGAATGAAATAAAACGGCTACTATTTGGTTAATTTAAAATTAAAAACGACAGTCCATAAATTAAGACTTTTTTAATGTTTCCATGTCGGCTTACTAAACATATTTGTGGCAAATTTAATATTTCTAAAACTGTGGTTTCGTTTATAGATATTACCCAGAATTTTACTTTTCAATTCTTTAAAATCTTTCAATTCAATTCTTTTAATTCATTGTAGGGCACTTACAGCCCTACTCCTCCTACTCTCCAGCTTTACCATCACCGCCCAGGACCTAAAAGCGGTTGAGTGTGCAGCCAAACTTACAACTGGTCGAGATCGATCAAATGTCCTGTACGACGGTGATGAGACCATCTACATCTTCGGTGGAGTTGGCGGAGCAGCCCTAACAGAAAATTTGAAGTATTCCATCTCCCTCGACACGATTTCACCCGCTGGTCACCTGCCAATCCCCAGCTTTGCCGCTTGAGCTGTCATCAATGATCGCAACCAGATTTTTTACTTGCCTGGCGCCACCTCTGTCTTCCTATACGAAATTTACCAATATTTTCCCGAAAATCAGACTTTTGCTGATGTGTCACGTTTGGAATGGAGCAACTTTTATTACGCAACAGTCCAATCAAAAGATAACAAAGCTTTGCTCCTCGGGGGATACGGGGGTGGGCGGGGAAATTAGGTTTTTGTGAGTTTTGACATGGATACACTCTTACTACCCGAAATCATCCTTTATTTATTGGAAGCACCGGGAGCTGCCCATGGAATATATGGGTGGAGGAGCAGGTGCCTACATATTTTACGATCAAGGGAAAATTCAAAAATTTAACAGAGCTGCCAACACTTCAGAAGTCCTCTCAACTACCATGTCAATGTCTCCTGTGCAATCCGTCTGGGGTGGGAAGTATTGCTACATTTTGGGGCAAAGTGGAACCACCGCTACCGTTGATGCCACAGTACAATTTGACCCGGTAACTGAATCCGTCAAGTATATTCCTGTTGATGGTTTCCCTGGAAGTAAATTCGAGGGATTTAACTGGTTCAGCGCCGTTTATGCCGAAAAATTTAGGAGAATATATCTTTTTGGAGGTGATTCCACAGGGTGCAACGGGCAGTTTGTCTATCATAAATTATGATTCATAATGAAATTTATTATATCAGTTTGGATCCACAATAACGAACATAGCAACTCCGTCAACTTCTCCTACCTAAGCTGCTGTAAGGAGTGTGTGCAATTTAAGATTATTGGTTTTATTTCTTAAAAAATTGAGCCAAATAAAAAACCTTTTACTGTACATAATAATATAAATTGTTCTTAAACTCTCACCTTATAACACAATTAAATTTATTTTTATTCCACTCTTTGACCCTTAATATTCAAGTTGGATTGCGGCAATATAAGTTTGTCGAAAAAGGTCAGCATTTCTATAAATTTAGATTTTTGCCCCAACGACCAAAGTTGGGATGTTGGGAACTGACGCGGGAGAGGTCCCAGGCCCTAGTCGCACCCAGACAAACGAAGTATGTTTTCTGGGTCAATTAATAGCGCT
>JAQGAG010000857.1:0-12443 GCA_034696835.1 Lepidocyrtus lignorum
GACGCTAGAGCGCAAACAGACAGACAGACGGACGGACAAGCCAAAGCCAATACATACCTTACAGGTACGTAATAAGTAAGTATAAACGTAGATACAAGTTTCATGCTTAAATTTATTCTTATTTTATATAAGTTTTTGGTATTAATTACATTTGACAAAAAAGTGCAGTAAATAAAATTAAACAACCATTTGCCTAAATAAAATTTTTCATTATCCAAATTATTTCATGTGGAACTATAATTAGAAACAATAAATTACTAACTTTTTATTGTAAATGCACCTTCGATAATATGTACTTTGAGTTACCAACCACTAACCAGAATTAAATTAACGTATCTAGTAACTTTGATATGGTAGTCTAAACAATTTGTCCATTTTAGTTATTTATGTTGTTCACTCAGTAGGTAAATTAGTACAAAGTGCTTTCATTTTGATTCAGTTAGTAGTTTTAAAACCATAACAATTTTAATTATGTGAATCCGATTTCCTGCATTATCTTTCACAACGCTTTTTTGAATCCCTTACCGAGCATAGCACGAATATTTTTTATACGTTATATTTCTTCATCTAGATACACTTATATGGACATAGCATAATATGCTATATAAAGTTGCTACTCAGCTCCAGCAAGCATATTTTCGTAAATAAATGAAATTACGTAATTGAAATAGTTTTAGTAAAAATTGTAATTTTTTGTGTTTAATTGTAAAATTTATCAGTGGTCAAGAACGGTTATAACCAATAAGGTTGTAATCAAATTGGACTCCTTAGAGTAATTCTCAAGCTTGTAGGCGGAGACAAATTATTGTAGGTGAACCCTTACTTTCAAGTTACGTAGGTTATAAGGTATATTTATGATTATGTCAATGCATAATCAAGTATGATCAGATGTATAACACTTTTGTTAAAGGGTATGAAGTACCTCAAGTACCAAGATAATGTAATTTAGCAGAGCCGTCTATTAGAACAATGCAAAGAGATATTACTGACAGAATTAGTACTCTTGCACATCAGTTAAATTGACGATAATGAATATTAATTGAGAAGGTCGTAGGGCAATAGATTATGCAAATTTACAAATAAAAAAAGATTGTTGAAGAAGGCACTTTCATTCACTACTAATTTCACCATTCAGGCACTTTAGCTCGTAAGCATGTTAAGCAAAATTGAAACAGCTTTAAAAGAACATGGACATTCAGATCGAGAAGATCAATACTTTCTTTCATCACAAGATATCGACTTGTGGATTTTATTTTTAAGATCATGACAATATAAGTATTTTTGTAAATTAGATTTTCCAATTAAGAAAATAAAACACTGTTTTATGATTTTTAAAGCAATAGCCATTCCATTTTTATAAGAAAAAATATGTACATTTTGGGTTAAATACATCACAATAGTAAATCAAAATAACTAGCTATACACTGTGAAAAGCTCACAGCTTCCCTCGTGCAATTTGGGCTCAGAGATATGTAGATTTTTTGAGTATCAATATGAACACAGTTATAAGACAGAGTGTGTTTGTAAAAATAAGTTTAGGAACGTCATTCGAACTTTGTAATTTTATCTGCCGTTCTATTCTCAATACTTAAATAGTTAGAAAACCAGCACTTTTCAGTAATTAATAATCAAAGCAAAGGTTTATTTTGGGTTTCTTACGATAGAGATTAGAGATAGGAGATCCATTCATTCCCCCTTCACTAACCTGCGTCCACCTCTCTCAAGTCAACTGCAACTGCAAAGTTCAACACGGAAATGAAGACATCATCAAATCATGTGTAATTTAAAGGCAAGTGGGTTATACTGCTCTTTCAGATGTGCATCTAATATTGCCGTTTCATTAGATTACCTTACTAATGACAATGACACAATGATGCCGGCTTTAATATTAGGCCAGTCATTAAAAAATATTAGCGAAACCGCTTCCCCTCTCATTCCACACATGAGTTTACCAGCCCATGTCTTCATGATCCCTTCATCTCTTAAGATCCAAGCGATTCCACATCGATTGGGAACAATCGCGTTCGCGCTTCATCAACCAATACGAGCCATTGCCACATCCTTTCCGTACAGCTGCAACCTCCCAAAAAATGATATCGATTCCTACGTAGATGTCTTCATTACACCCACTCATCCGGGAACATGAAGGACGACCTCCCAGAGAGATGGAAAGTTGGTGTTAGGTAATTGAAAGGGATATTATAGTATTAATATCGACTTAAATTACATGTTTTGTTTTAGGTCCATTGTTATTTGTTAAGTATGAATACTAATAACTTACAGGTACGCTGTAGGGTGCTGTACGGTACTAGTATACCGCTTAGTATAAAAAGCCATGTCAAAACGCCTTATGAAGCAGTAGATATTTAGACTCCGAATAAAGACGCTGCTTGTGATTAAGAAGAAACTCTTCTCCTGTGTTTTCCTTTTAGTTATTAATTATGCATATAGCATTAATCCCCTAATTAAAGTTTGGGTTCAAAAACATCCTTCTTTTACATAGACCATGTGAATAATAGGCAGAATATCGATATGCTGGAGGACTACGAGCCAGTAGAGACTACAGAAATGAAAAAGTTTGTACTCCAAATACTTAAAATGTAACTCAAAGTTTTAGTTCCCTTTGGCGCCATGGAACCCAACGCAGATAACAAAAAACAATTTGCATTTAAACATCACTCCAGCCACTGCGCCGTCCTTAACCTAGAACAACCGCCGCTAACTCCGACTTACATTCCATGACAACGAGATATTATAAAAAAAAAGTTATTACGGTCTCACGGTTTAAAGTTTAACTTATGACACCTAAACACTTTCGACATCTGCATCAGGAAGGAAGTCGACATGAAATTGAGAATTCATCAACATCAACATCCTCCGTAAATCAGAAGGCTTAATATTTAAATTAACAATAATTAATATTTATTAAATTTAATTCAATTTATTAGTAATTATTATTATGGCTATAACAGATAACCATTTTAATTGGCAGTAATGGAATAATGCATTAACCAACTACCCCACTTCTTTGTACTCATCCACTACCGTTTACGCATGATCAATTACTGTAAAGGAGATAGATGGTGTAAATCCCAGGATGCGATCAAGGATGATTTTTCGTGCTATATGGAGATTGTAAGCACGAGTGATTCTAGATGGTATTGAAATAACAAAGGAGAAATATTGGCATATCCTATTGATGTAATTTTTTTGTTAAATTATTAGTATAAGAACAATGTTTTACTCCGTATCATTTGTTAAGTATTTGGACTCAAATAAAAAACTCATCGCAACAACAGCTCTCCTTGTATCTTCCTCGAGAGTTTTACATTATTTAAAACGTACAAACAACTGGAATTAAAATTACTTGTTATACAAAGCAAGACGCTCTCCCTCAAGATCCTGCCAACTGTGCTTACTCCAATCCTACGTTAAGGAGCACATCTTTCTCGAACATACGAAAGAGAGAATGATAAAAATACAGTTGTAGCTTTGCATTGAATCTAAATTAGGATTTATTTAGTCTAGCTGGCGTTTTTTATCAATCCTGATTTTCTTAAATGGAAGCAATCGTACAGCAGCTGTGAACGAAAACCAATCAGTTTTAAGTAAACAAATCATTTAAATCGAAAACTAAATTGTAGCAGTTTTATATTTGTTATAAAGGATCCATCAGAATACAACGGCCTGTTCCCTATTGAAGACGTGGATTACTCAGCAGCCTAAATGCAAATATACTGTCCTCTACCGCTATAATTCCGTAATAGTCTTAAAACAGACTTTGAGTACTCAATGTCACCAATAGTTTTAAATGAAAAATTAATCGCGAGGCCCCCAACCGTATTCGGCCAATTGCGACCTGGGATGCGACGCCAGAGAATCTAATAAAAGTACATCCCCAAAGCGAGATTAAAGACTGGATTTGTTGTAAGGTTATCGAAAGGTTATATTTGATGGTTACGACAAAAACATTTCTTAATTTTTTGTCTCTAAAATACCAAAGGCACATTTTAGTGGGTGTCAGGTAATGGTAAAATACCAGGAAATTATAGCTTAAACAACATTTAAATGCTTTACGTCTAGTGATAAACCCACACTTACTGGAAAATGCATACATGGATCCTATCGCAGTCGTGCTTCGTTATCGTTATACACTGCTTTGATAAGAATACGTCAATCTATCTTCCCGCCAGAAGTAATTAAAATTATTTGACACTCTTATTCCTACCGCTTGAGTATGGCTCTTTTGTGAAACAAAAACTATGAGCTTAAAAAAGTTCGTTTCCGGCATGAATTTTACCTAGACTTAGACTTAGACTTGCGAACTGAACACTAGACTCATCGGACCTCATTTCCTTCAGAGTACTTTTGCGCCTATTCACTATACGGTCTTTACCAAGTGGAGCCAGTTGAGTACCAATACGATTTTATTTGTATTTTGTCGGAGGTGGTGCTGACCTTTATCATGTAAACTAAAATTTGTTTGTGCATATTTTAACGCCAATGTTCTACATTTTTTGTTGCTTATGCTTACAAAAATCTACTTATAGTTGCGAGATTGCAGCGGTTTAGTATTTCTTAGAGAGGATCCAAAGAAAAAACTGTCGTTTGCGACAACAGTTTACGTAAAAGCCTAAATGCAGAGTTTGAATACTAAACGTCCCATATTTGAATTTAAAAAATGGATCGCGAAATTATCAAAAGTCTGAGACTAATTGCGCCCTGGGATGCATGAGAATCTTAAGGAAGTACATAGCTAAAGCGAGATTTCGGATTGGACATGTTAGTAAGGTTATGTTTTATGTTTGTAATAAAAACGTTTTTTTGTCGTTTATAAAATAACGAAGGCATCTTAAGTGGGAGTGGGGTAATACAGAAATACCAGATAGTTATGACTAATACAACCTTTAAATGCCTCATGTCCAGGAATCAACCAATACATACTGAACAATGCCTGCATGGTTTCCATTGTAATCGCGTTTCGCTACCTTTATACACTGTTTTAAACGGAATCCGGCAATTTCTGAGACCACCAAAAGAAATAACCATTAACCAGACCTTCTACTCTTTAATCATAGCTCTATTTTTATTCAAGAATATTAAACTGTTTTTTCGCAAGACTGTCTATACACTAACATGCAGACTTACGCGATGGACACTAGACGAATAGACTCAATTTGCACCATTGAATTTCTTTCGTGAGAACTTGTGTGTCTTTTTGCCCGATGGACTTTTCCAAGAAAAAGCAAACTTTCTCAGCAAATTACAGCATTTGCCATGACAGCCATATTGCCATTGATCACCTGGAAACCACTAAAAAATATTTTATTAATATTTCATTAAAAACCAAGCAACTGAATATTAGTATTTGGATTCCAATGGATATCAACAGCAGAGATTGTCACCATCTTGTTCATTGTATTTTGGTGCAAATGTGGCATTTTTATCAACGGCATTCCATTGTGGAATGGGTTGATAACTATTCAGGGTCGCTCTATCTAGTCTGTCCTCCAAAACAAACTGAGAAGCTGCATACTTAAATTTTTTGTTAAGGCTCAAACATGGAGAGTGGGAACATAATATTTGGTAATAAATCTTGTCCTCCCCATAGAATAATATATTGATTTTATTGGGAAGAGAGACCCATACATTTTACGATCCTTTCTAAGACGAACGAGCTCAAATCCGGGACAAGATCTATGACGCTGGCTATGATCGATTTTTCTAAACTCTTTCCTTATATTATCCATTTGAGCTAGACGAAGCCGGTATTAATAAACAACAACAATACTGTACAAAAAAAATTCATCCGGAATTCAATCGTCAAACTGTGTTAGTAAAAAGAGCCCACTTAACTTGTTAAAATATTGTAATAACATGGAAAATGCAATGAATCAAATCCTTGCTTATTAAGGAAATGCATTCTCTAGTCCTTGTTGTCATTCAATAACAACATCAGATAGACAAGGCATCCTTGATAGGGCTACCAAAGAGTGTCGTTCATAAGCATACATTTTGTAGAGACATATTTTTAGCTGGTTTACTGTCGCACCCTGCAATTTGTACACCAATGTATAGTAGTAATTATTAAGGGGGAGATACTCTACCTCAATGTTTTGATTTATGTGCATACAGAAAACATTGTTCTTACCAAGGGCAATTAGAATCGTATTCGTTTTCATTTGGGTTCGATATTCCTAAAAAAATTTCTAATTTAACTACAATAAACATTTACAAGATTGTGTGATGTCGATGAGTTTTTACTGATTTAAGCCTTATCATTAACTCCTACTCAAACGTGTCTGCAACCTTTCTTACATTCTTCATATTTGACTGGTTTCATCTGAAAATCTAGTTTTCGTGCTGGGGTATTAAGCGCTAAAACTGATTTCATATTGTATTCGTCAATTCCAAAATTATTCTTGAAAACGCACGGGACCGACTCAAATTGTTTTCTTCCTTGTTCACTAATGTTTTTAACCAAGCGTGTCGATAAGGCTTGCAAATCAATCTTAGGAACTTGTTTATTCCAAATGTTAATAAACGTGCATATTCAGGAGCATTGCTTTGCCTGACCGATTCTGTAAGTGGAAGTTGATGTTCGCATGCCTTAAAAAATAATAAACCCTTTTTAAAAAACCTAAACTTTACTGTACTTGGGTCAGAATCCAAAGAGAATTCTTGTATAGGGCTAAGTTGCATAAAATTAGTTTAAAAAAAGACAGAGCAATTTCCAAATAGGGCATCATTACCTTTATAAATTTGCAATCTTTTTTAAATCACCTTCAGAAGTTGTGCATAATCATTCTTGCTTCATCAATCAGAATCTAATAAACGCGTTCATTAATTTACGTGATACGCGAGTGAGAACTGATAAATTAATCATTGATTCAGGTTTTCTATTGACGTCATATATGCCAAGGGAATAAAACAATGTGTTGAATTTTAATTCATACGAGCATTTCCCCGTGTAGGACATTGGTTAATCAACAAACTTTCGCCAAAACACCCCACGTGCGAAATGCTTCGCAATAAAGTATTTACCTGGAAAAAATGAAACAATGTTAGCTAAAAGCAAATTGTTGTACAGAAAATTAGCTTTGTTGATGATGATGACGCACTAATATTAATTGTTACCTTCAATTCAAATGATAGATAGAGTACCATCATTACTTCATTACTCTTGGAACTCGTGATATATGGAAATGGTATTATATGAATGATATGCACGAGTAAAGCTTCTGATAGGGATCAGAAATCACAAGTAAATAGGTTGATTTTAATAACCACCATGACTAATGGAATGTGGAGGTTCGATTAATATTCTCTAATTAAATATTAACTTTACCTAAAGCTTTTAAATCACACAAGTCAAAACTACCTAATAATATTTTAGTATAAATAGTAAGGCACAGCACAAAAAAAGGTGTCTCCCTTGCTCAAATTACTTACATATAGTTCAATTCGAATTGCCAAGTCTACTTCAAACATCTAGCTACATTTTAACACTCATTGTTTCTCTTTTTCTTATTTGTTGGACGGAAAAAAGCGCCTTCCGATGTCCCGGTTGAATAGTTTGTACCATAAGCGGTATAGTATATGTTAATTGTAGATATAAAAAATGCTTTGTAGAACAAAACGAGATGAAAATGGTAACAAAAAACGACCTTATAATATTTTAAAAAATTGATAGCCATTAATCATGACGGATGCAATAGCATATATGATCATCAAAATATCGTACCTTTGATAATTTTTGATGTTTTTACACGTTAATCAACGCATACCACTACCAACATTACCAACATAGCCCCTTAAGATATATTATAATATTATTTAAAGAACTCCACACTTTAAAAAAATTTTTACTGACAATACAAGACACTTTTAAGTTAATAGAGCCTTGCCATTTTAATCAAGACGCCTTCGGCAATTGAGTTCAGAACTGATGTGAATTCACTTTTATTGAGTAGGACTAGACTAACTTTAAACTTGAGCTTACAGCTACCTGTATATACGTGCCCACACTTCTAGTTTGATGATACCGCAGATGCCGCGGTTGAAAGCTCAGCCTAAGAATACTGCTTATTTATGTCACCTTCATCCTAATCTTAACTTGACTTCCATTCCCTTCTCCTGTAGTCGGTTGTGTGAACAATCGTTTAAAAAAAATGGGATGGATGTAATAGGGATCCCATCACTAAACTGCATCACGACACCATCAATAAACTAATAATCAATAATCAATTTCCTAAACTAATAAATCAAAACATTTCCAACAAGAGGACCTCTGACTTTCAACGGTTATTCCAGAAACCAATATATTACATAGTTTATGAACTTCTTTGAATGTTTTAAACCTAATCCAACAACACACAGCCACGTGATTTTTTTATGACAGAGTCCTGGAACTAGGAATAACCCTAAGGACGTAAAGCATGGGGGACTTTGCATCAGTGCAAATCGTGTAAAAGGAAACTAGAAATGTGAAGTCGACTTTTGGCTTGGCAATTTAACTAAAGAGCTCATTGGAAACTATTCAATCAATAACGTCAATTTTTAATTTTAATGTGATAACTACGGTCTAAAAGGTGACAACTTGGTGCATTAAGTATATCTCAGGCCTCTCCAAACTGCATTCCAGAGCCTTCTTGTTATGCCCATTTTCCCTAGTTTTACGTTGATACGAATTACTATAAATTATAATAAAGAAAAAAACAATTTTCCTCTGCCTTCATATCCGACTATTTAAATTAGGGAAAGCGTTATATTGTACGCAATCGTCGCACTTCAAATGCTTAACAACTTATGTAATAAACGTAATGAAATTTGATTTCTGGTGGTGGTTGGTGTTTTTCTGATGTATTGCCGCCGTCCATACCTCATCAACAGCACTCTAAGTACTGCACTGCACTGCACTACAAATTTAAAGTACTACTAATTTTTTTGCAATTTCTTTCATGTACTTGTCCTTAAAGTGCTCGAGTTTACAGTTAATTTATAAATTGAGATTACTACCTAAGTTTAAAAAATTACAGCGCCAAAAATCAAACTTAAAAAATCCAAGGGAGCTCAGTGTCCCACAAACAAACGTTAACGACCCTTCCATTATCTTACTTCTATAAAACTAAATAATGTAATTAGTGTGGCGTAGCCTTTTCTAACATAATTACATGTAGAACAATACATAAATTTATTGAATAATGTGCCCTGCTGCCCTCTTCGTAAAAACTGGGTGAGCAGTACAATTAGTTCAATCCGTGCAACATCACTGACCTCATCCTCCTCCTAATCCCCGCAATGGTAATAGTAGTACCTTTTACGAAAATAAAAGAATGAGGAATTCTAAGGATCGTCAGCATTCGGATTGTAACGCTACCCGGCGTTACCTCCAGAGTGACTCTTTCAAGTCCCCCGGACTAGAATATATACATATTTGGTTTAGTATTTAAGTCATTTGTCAAAAATTATTACTTTCAAGAATGAAAGATAAGTCAGATTTAACAGAACTCGATAATTCTCAGACAACATCAATTTATATTAAAGCAAGCCTACCCTTACATTACAATAAAAATATCATACGATCCTTTATATCAATGGTTATTAAATAGAATATTACAGTGAAACCAAGCTATTTTAAAAATTGGAATTTGAATTATAATTTTACAAGCTGCATTGTAATGCTAGTTACAAAAGCCCGTCAGACAATTTAAATATTAGTATGTGGCGTAATGCCACTTTAATTTTGCCAACAAATGGATAAAATAAATTGTTATCCAAATGGTAAAATGCATTAGATTCTCCTAAGCTAACTACTAGTTTTTGTTTAGTTTGACAGGTGTTGGTTAAATTTTACGTATATGTGCGTATTAGTCATAATGACGATCTTATAACGCTTATGTTTTAAATTACAAAGCTACAGCTAAAGCTACGTGGTTGGTGTTTTTATGGTTTTTTAGAAAAATAATAGAATTTCTTTCTACTTTGAATTACTTTTACTGGGCTTCAATAGGTATATATCTAGTTAAGGTTTGCGGTCCAGGTCCAAGAATACGAAAACAATTTAATTTTGTCAAATTCAAATTGGTTAGAAACAAACTGTCTTATTCCAACGTTCCTCAAAAAAAGGTGTGAAATCCAATACCCAAGAGAACCTTTAACAATAAAACCATAATAAATTGGAAAATTTTAATCCTCGCTTATTTATACGGGCAGTTGAACATGTAGGTATTAGTGAAAAATATATTTGAAGCTGCGCAATAACTTATAATTATGTACATACCAGAAACATTTATCGGCGAGACGTTTTTCTGAGCATTTTGTATTTTATTTTAAGTCATTAACCCAAAAGCGTGGTGGGAACCCTATCAAAATAAAATTAGTATTAATAGAATATAAAAACTAGCTATATTACCATTCGTCACCTCGTCAGTTAAAACATCACTTCTTCCATGAATTTTAGGGATAATCTTACTTAAGGTCAAAAGCTCGGAAGCAGGTGTTTCGCCGCAGCATTCGGCATTCATTTAGGCACATAATTTAAGGACATTTGTTACTTGGACTCACTTCCTTAGACCCAATTCTCAAAATGTGAATCTACAAATATGGATAAAAACATTGCAGAGACTCAGAGACCTAAATTAATATATGAACAATACAATTCGCACCGTCAACTTTTAAATTGAGTGATTCGGTTGTCAGAACTTGTTACCTTAAATGGAATAAACTTAAAAGATGGGCAAAACTATTTTAATTCAGCATATAACACAATTCTTCCACTTTGTTTATCCACGATCCTATTTCACTTATAGTTGTAAAACACCACTGTAGGTTACCACGACATCGCATAATTCAATTTTATATAATAATATGTACGTTACAAATACAAATCATCGCTAAATGTCGTTTAAATTTTAACCTTCCATTATTCCAATATTGTTTTTCGACCTACTAGTTTCTTCCACATTCACGATTTTATGGTTGTGAGGTGAATCTAATCCCCTTTTTGGCCTTAAAATGGGATGCAGCGCAGTGAAAGCTCTGCCTGCTTCAAGTTATTTTTTAGCAAAAAAAAATGGTGCATCTGTGTCTGTACGTTAGGTTTTTTTATGGTTATAATATACTACATTATATCCAGTCTTTTTTTTAAATTAAAATATTGTTGCAGGTTGCAATTTTTTCAATGACGGGGAGCAGCGAAGCGACAAGCACTTTCTCAGGCAAATGAAAAATCATGATAGGAAACTATTGGACGATGATCTTTGCAGTTTTGAAATAAATATGATGTGGCCAAATCTGATATATATTAAAGAAAATGTTTGTAGAAAATAGTATCACAAAAATATAATCACACCATCTTCCTCTCCAATGCATACCAATGCGGCAAGAACTCATGCAAGCTCCACAATTTTCAAGGTGGAGAGATACTAGTTAATACATTTGAGTTTAGAGTTTTTTATGATCTGCTTTGTTTGCTGGTGGGCATTAGGTTTTTGGATAAATACCACCAAACATGGTTATGATAGTGATAATTTGTAGATAAGTAAATTGCATATTTTTTTTCTTCCTTGTTTCTTATAAAATAAAATAGCCAATGAAGAATTATGCAAGAGAAATGAATGCCTAGGTATTCTTTTCACGTTTCCGTTCTCCTTCACTTACTAGAAAAACTGGATTTATTAAGTAAGCTTGCACTCTTGATATTAGCCAGTCGTCATGCCATACATAATATAGCATTTCGGAAGGATGTAATGTTATAATGGATGATGCAATGATATGCCATGCTGGTCACAGGAAGGAGTTAGGATGAGTCCGTGAGGAGGCAGCTTTGGCTCACTTTGTTGTTCCTTTTTTGTGAATATGATAAAATAGTATAACTGCAAGCTATTCCAAAAATCCATGAACCGAAGACGAACACATTCTTATTCGCTTTATTGATAATATGCACCGGTGAGCATTTTCATCAACGTCAATTTAAAAAAAAAGTAAGGCAGGTTCAACGAGTTGAATGATAATACGATGATGGCTAGATACCACCCGGTCCAAGTGCAGAAAAAACATTTTTAAAATGTTGAGCTTCAGGTTAATATAAAATACTTATTACCTTTCCAATCCTTATGTTGTTTTTACAACTTGATGATGCACCATGACGTTGCTGTTGCATGACGATGATGATGAAAAATTGAGTGTTTTTGATGTGCACAATGAATAATTTTTTTAGACCTGGAAGGTAGACATAATATATTCAGTTGATTATTAACTCATCAAATGATGAGTTAATAGGGACGTAGTGTATAGTGGAGTTTTCCGTCCGTCCGTCCGTCCGTGCGTGCGTCCGTCCGTGCATGCGACTTACATATGTACAGGCATGAGAGAATGCATTATTCATGGTAGCGAAATTGCTGCTAAACCAATAGTTCCGGGAAGATGCCCGGGCACTACAT
>JAQGAG010000858.1:0-12441 GCA_034696835.1 Lepidocyrtus lignorum
TTAGTGCTAACACAAGTGATTAATTTCCACTTAAAATGTCATTACATATTCTAAAAACTAAAAATGGTGGTTGTTGAATCATTGATCATTGAATGACGAAGTGAAGCATACGCCCACAGGAACTTAATTTTAGTTGTCTTGTTTCTCGCTGTCTCGACTGATCCCATTTCATATTTAATACTATACAAATATTTTTAGACATTTTTAATTTTTTTTTTGAGGAACTCCAGTATAATTGTTGCTTCGCAGCGAAACTTTCGCTAGTTTAAATTTAATTCAAGATAGTTATAGAAGGATAGGAAACAATTTACTTCTTCATTTAGAATTTACTTGGAAAGGGAAAAGTGTCATAGATAAGGGGCAAGGGGGCGTTGTCAGAAGAGCAAACGGTGAATATGGAAGAAGAACGGAATGTCGCTGTTGGAGCTAGAAGCAGCACGGATGAATTGCCAAATGAAGTCGCTGTCGCTACTACTGCTGGGGGTGAGGGCGATGTGGGTGGAAACCAAGAAAAAGATGGGATAAGCTCGAGCTCCAACCGTCCTGGGAGCACCTCTCCCTCCCCTGAGGAAGACAGGAAAAACCCTCTTAAAAATCCTGTGGTGAACATAATTAATTAATTGACAACGTTAACATTTTAATTCTTTTTTTTATTGACAATTAACTTACAATCTGTTTTAAAAAATTAACGATCATCTAATGTATATTTACGATTTTCAGATCCTCCAACATTTCTTCCAACTGTGTCCCGTCGACATCGTGTCTTCCTGCAGACTGGTCTGTAAACTGTGGTATGAGGAGTCACTTCTTACTTGGCGGACCACATTCCCCCTCACCCTCGCAATGGAGGAGAACTCCATTTATCTTGTCCAAGGCTACCACTACAATCTACAGGAGGAGCCTCTCCAAACTCCACTCCAGGAATTCCTGGAATTTAACTCCAGCCCCGAAAACCAGTGCGTTTTGAAACCCTTCCGCAACATTCAAATTAAGGAGTGTGAATTTAGCTTAAATCCTGATGAATTCAAGATATTCTGGAAAGACATTGGAAGCAACCTGACCACTTTGGATCTTCTCTTCTGCCCATTCAGCAGCACTGAAGAGTTCCGCCAGGTTATCTACAAGTCATGTCCCGTTCTTCAAAGGCTTCACATATGTTGCTGTATCTTCCCTACTCAAACTCGTGGCGGGCGAGAAGATCACCATTTGCTGGAATACATGGAGCCCCTTTATGGAGAGCATAAGCACCTCAAGTCCTTATCTGTTAATACGAGGGTCTCCGATGAGAACGAGAAGGAGGTTGATTTTCCAATATCTTGGCTGGAGCTACTATCCCATTTTCCTAACCTGACTTTCTGTGACATTTCCTGTATGAGCGAGTTTCCAGAACCCGAGTTTGAAACTTTGATCAAGGCCATTAAAGCGATTCGGAAGACTGATAGGAAGAAGCTGCCGTTCAAACGCTTTCAATTTTATCCAACTCTGGAGATTTCACAGGACCCGGCGTCCCATCGCAGTTTCGCCCTTGTTAAGGAGCTCCACCTTCCCTTGATAGATTGTTCCATCCAAGTACATCCTAAGTTGGACCAAAATTTTGTGAAAAATACGCTCCGTTATCTCGCTCCATCGTTGAATACAATTACAATTAAGGGAGAGCTTGACGAAAAAGAAGGTCGACTGGCAATTCCAACATGGTTTCGAGACTTCCCGTTTGAAATTCAGATGAAGAACCTCACCACATTGGAATCGCAAGGGGATCTCTGTGGAAGCTTTGCGGTTCTCAAGTATGCACCGAACCTCTCAAGACTGGACATTTCTGACGCCATGCCTCCGACAGGAACGAAAAGGTACGCAAGTGCGACGAGCATGGTCGCAAATACTTGCATGGAGGAACTGTCCAACGTTGAAATGAGGCGACTTACGACCTTCAATTTAAGCTTTCTTGTGGGTGGCAAAGAAGTCCTCCACTTGTTCAAGTGGATGCCCAACATCACGGATCTGGAAATGCTTTTCAATGATAGGCTATTTGCCTTGGTTTGCCAAAACTGGAAAAATCTTAAGAAACTGAGGGTATTTGGAAATAAGGTGACAGGACTGACGACTGAAGGGATTACTGAGCTGAAAAAGGGAAAGAAGGATAAGGAAGTTGCACTCCGTCCGAATATTGCAAACTTGGAAGGTATGAAAAACTATTTAATTAAATTAAACAGAAAATAAAATTTTCAAAATTGTTATTTATTTTTCTGATTATCTCTCTTCTGATATTATCACAGGCCTGGAATCCCTCAACTTCAATGCAGTTACCTTCACTCCAGAGGCCATTTTCCATCTGTTCTCACATCTACCAAACCTCCAGTCCCTCCACTATACAACTGGTTCCGTTAAACGTGAAGATGTGGATATAACCTCTTACCAGCGGGCTGTACAAGGTTGTTACTTTATACCCATGTAAAAATAAAAATGAATATTAAAATTAAAAATTGAATGTATGTGAAATCATGCGAAAAAACTGTTGAAACGTCGTAATGGTATTCAATCAAAACACTAACAATTAACTATACCTATTATAACGTTCAAATGTTGTAGATAGAAAACGCTGAGAAATTATTTTAAATATTTTATTTCCATTCTCCAGATAACGTGGTGGTACAATGGATGAAAGACTATGGAACCAAATCCTTGCAAAGACCTGAATGAATGCGAAGGGTGGAACCAGTGTGCCTGAGTGCCAAACGTCCCAAATACATAATTAGGTACCGATAATATCATGACGTGTATTAAGTATTTCTACTTTTACTTTTGCACTTTACTTTGATAATATGTATCCTTCAAACCTCCAATAGTTCCCGTTGCCTATAATGACATAATATGCTACATTATAGTGGAGTTCTTAAGGGAAGATGATAGTAAAATTGCATGTTGGTGTGCAAAGTGTGCTGCAGTTATAATTTAATTTTTAGAGGGTGTCCTCCAATTAAATGAAATTGGCAAAAAATCATTAGTCTATATTCTTAATTCATTTCATTAATACATTACATTAATATTAAAAATAGTAAGCAAACTATTTGAAATAAAGCTTTGTAAATAGTTGAACTTGTTTTTTTTTGGTTGTGAGACCTTCAATTTTTTTTTATAAATTGTAAGACGGATGTTGGTCTCTCCACGAGCACAAAATTTGGGGCTTTCCTTGGAAATTATTTCCAGGAAATACATACTCAAAGTTCCACCCACTCGTACTCGTACCATGAAACCATTATTTCATTGACTAGGAGTCAGTTTAAATCAGTCCATCTGCATTTGTGGTCGTCTGATATTTTAATTAAATTACATAACTCCTTCAGTCAGTTGAGAACCTTGGTGGGTTGCGAGTTGCGAACTTTTATTTCTACTTTTATTTTTAACTTTTGCGTAACAAAATGAAGTTGAACAACCATATATGGTGCATGCACCTAATTTTCAGAATGCATATTTTTCTAATTGTGACATGCAGTAAATTGCAAGCTAGTAGGGCTATCCCATCACAACCATCATTATCATCATTAATATCTCCGCCATCCTTTAGTCCCGTGAATTTCATTGTGAGATTTAATCCGTACGTAGCCTTCGATGATTCCTCCAATGCATACGCAGAATCCGACATAGTGCAAATGGTAAGCCTGATTTCCACCCAGTTTTCAAACGTGCTTGTCCCCAGAATTTCTGTCCGCGATGTGAACTCCAGCTTGTCCCTGATCGTACCATCCATCGCGAAATTTAACTTAATGCATGACACCACTCGTGGGAGACACATGCGCGTATTCATGGCATTCGGGGATAATAATCCGGGTGGCACTTCAAACCAACAATCATCTTTTGACATAGTCTTCCAACTTGCGGAGAAGGCAAACTCAATCCATCCTGGGACTGTGGAGTACCTCTTGGTGAAGCCGAAGGGGCTTGGAGAAGACAATGCAAATCAAACGCTGAAGGAATTGATCCATGGAAAGGAGAAAATTGGAAGGAAGCCATATAAATTGGGAGGATTGTTCCCTTTGAGCGCATGTGGAGTGGAGAATGCCAATACAGTTTCAAGTTACCTGGAACCTTTACTGGAGCATCTGGAACTAGCTGTATTTAGCGTATCGCCCGATCGACAAGATTACATTGATGGAGTTGAAAAGACGATCTCCCGCTATACGCAGAAGTTCCAAAGTTGTAAAGACCTTTTGGAGGAGGTGGACCCCTTCGTTGAGCCAGCTTTCCGAACATCATGGGCGGATTGTGACTGCGATGGAAATAAAAACACATCCAACTTTATCTACTTCTGGAGAAAGATGAATGAATGGGCTGTCGAAACGAAAACCAAGATGTTTATGCTTGAGGCATTTGATATCCCGATTCGAGGCGGAGTTGATAAGTTTAAGGGGTGGTGGAAGCTTGTATCCAGAAGGTCAATGGGCGACGACATCTACCAAGATAAGCTCGGAAGTATAACTCAATTTGTTCCGCGACCCTCAGCAAAAGCAAGTGAAGGAATAAACTTCTTAGGCATGGTCCTGATTGTCGTCTTCGCCTCAGTCATTCTTTTGATGGTCGTTATCATCGCATTTTTTGTGGCTTACAAAAGGGTCTCCAGCAAAATCAAAAATGGCCAACATGAATTGTCAAGTGAAGAAGTACAGGAATTTTTCGAAGGTGCGATATCAAATCAAGCTGAAGGAGGCCGTTTTCAATTGGTAGCGAAAGGTTCAGTGGACGAGCTGCTTTGTTCTGTGAATGCCATCGCCTACAACAAAGAATATGAGTTGGAGAAGAAGGACTTTGTCATTGAAGAGGATTCCATTTTGGGGTCAGGCAACTTTGGGATAGTTTGCAGGGGAAAGGTTTTGAAGCAGTCGGAGGAAATTGAAGTCGCCGTTAAAATGTTGAAGGTCGGGGGACCTAAAACTGGGTTGAAGGGATTGCTATCGGAAACAAAGCTGCAGTCAAGGTTGGGGAAACATGAGAACGTTGTTAGTTTGATTGGAGCGTACACATCGGAATTGAAGAAGGGGAAGGTCTATGTCTTTACCGAGCTTTGTGAAATGGGTTCATTGGAAAAGCACCTTAAGAATCGATACTCCCCGCGATATTCAATGCCCCCAGAGAAAAATTCAAGTTTCAATGATGACGATATAAGCGAAAGTGGATTTGAGGAAAATGTGGAGCCAAACCGGCAAAATAGTATTGGTCGCGGTGGTCAACCACAGCGTCCGGATGCTGATGTCCTGTATCGATGGTCGTATGAAATTGCACGTGGGATGCAATTCCTCGCATCAAAAAAAGTAATTTAATAACTTAAAATGCAAATATATCAAAATTTCATGAATCCTAAACTGAGGTGACGCCTAAAATATTTTGTAAGGTTGTTCACGCCGACCTTGCCACGAGGAACGTGCTCTTGACCCAAAGCCTATCCGCCAAAATCTCAGACTTTGGCCTTTCCCGTAGACTTTATGACTACACGAGCTATATTAAGTCAGAGCCGGAACCCTTGCCATGGGCATGGATGGCGCCGGAGTCCCTACGGCGTATGGAGTTCAATGAAAAAACTGATGTGTGGTCTTATGGAATCACCCTTTGGGAAATATATTCCATGGGGGTGAAGCCCTATCCTGGGTTAGCTTGGTCTTGGGACTTTTCTGCGAAGTTGATGAATGGGTTGAGACCGGGGGAACCTGAATTTAACTCCAATAATATGTAAGTTTTGTACAACTTTAACAAGATTTTTATGAAAAGTTAGTGTAAAAAACGCTGACTTAATGTTGCTTAAAATCTTAATGCTAATGCAAATTATAATCAGGTACATCACAATGTTAAAGTGCTGGAATGTGGACCCCGACAGACGACCTACATTTAAGGAACTGCAGAACAGCTTTAGTTTAGTGACGCCTCTTTAAATTCTCAAACTGGACTCCAACTCCCCAGAAATTTTAAAGTAAATTAAAATGTGGGGTTTTTAATTTACATTTTATTGATTCATTCCTAAACAAAAACCTGGATACATTTATGTTTGATGGGTTAAATACTGAATACGGGTTGATTAAAAGCTTGTGATTAAATTAAATTGAATGTCATTTTCTGCATCTAGTTGTTAGTTTTTACATTGGATACATAATCGGCTACCGGCACCAGAATTCAATAACGTTCAGTCCCTGTAATTTATGAACTCCTGTTAAAGGTCAAGTTCGCCAATATCCAACTTGGTGGCAACGGCAACTAAAAACCAAAAACTGAATCGCTTTGCTTATCTTTGCATTGTTATCGCCCTCACCCTCCATTGTGATAATTATTTAATTCTTAAACAACATTTGAAACTAGCGACCAGAAATAAACATGACCACTTTTAGTTTACAATTTCACTGATTAATCAATCACTAATCATAATATAATCGAGTCAGCCGCAGAGAGGAGAGATGTTTGCGTTGATATGATTTTGACTTGCTTATGAGATGAGATCATGATCAGTCAGCTCTCCACATGTGCGAAATCATCTGTTTCTGTTTACCTTTCAACAGAGCCGGTCTGGTCTGACGGCTTTACTGGATCTCTTTTCTTAACTTCAGCATCAACAGCACCACTCATACAGCTAACCCAGTCCTAAGGGACGTTCATGTATTACAAGATCAAATGATCACCTAAAGTCATTGCAATTTAATTAACTGAACAGAGTACATAAATTATTTGAAATCTAGAAAAGGCGATGGTATGCTGTTCACTTGAAGTTTATTAGGGCCATGAACCGATAACGTAATATCTGAATGCTATCGATAGGATGAAGGGATAATATGGAATATGGATAAAGCAAGGGCGAATAGGGCGATATTGCAATGCCAAAGCTGCTTTCATAATGCATAATGCTTTCATAATAATAGAGATGCATGTAATTTTGGCAATGCTTTGGTAAGTGAGAGAGGGCGATTATGTTATGGACATAACTGAAGCGCATATCGTTACTTGAAGGGTAAAGGGGGAAAATGCATGTAATACCTGGGGGAAAAGCTGCAAGGCGAGTAGAAAGACTCGCATTGCGTGAAAAAGCTGGAAGGAAGGATCAATGAACATGCATCCTCTCAATGCATTTGGTCGGAGATTTTTGCTCCTGCTGATGCATGGACTGGACTGGAGTGAGATATGGGTCTTCTGATGTCTGGTGTTGTGGAAGGAAGAATACATTCAATTCAATTGCGTTTTGTTTACATTTTGCATTTCACCAAAAATTTTATAAGGATTGGCTCGAGATTCTAGATAAATCTAATCTTGGGATAATTGATAATTAGGATTGAAAGAAAATTTCAAAAACTAGAACAGATGCTGATTTAAGTGTTATAAATGAGTGGAAATGACATTTGTATTTTGAAAGTGTATTTATTATTTCCAAGTTAAGTTTAGCGAGCTTCGCGTAGTTAGTTGCTGTAAATCAGAAATTAGCTGGGAAAAGAGAAGGCAGAAATTCATTGTTCATTCATCATTCAGTTTTAAACCGGAAGTCTGAAGGTGTAACAACTGATTGATCAGCATAAATAGTATTAAGCGAAAACCTAAACAACAACCAACGGAGGGATATGAAAAGTGTGAAAGTGTGAACATTTAAAAAAAAATTGATGTTAATTGCTGGGTTTCAATACGATGGGTGATGCACTAAAGTTACTTCCCGAGGAGGTAATAAAAATCAAATTTTAACTTGATGGTGATACTATATTAATTTATTTAAATCGTTATTCATTAAATTGTTTTTCATTTTAATGATTCTAAGACTAGAGTTACTGGTGACTGGTTACGAGACATGAGAATAAGTTATCGTTATTTTTTAATTATCCAGATTTGGGGACTAATTATAGAAGAGCTGGAGGATTCAGAGGATATTATAAATGTGTTCCGAGCCTTTCCAGAGCTGGAGGGTATTCAAACGCAGAGAAAGAAAGCTCGGTGGTTATTTGATCAAGTAAGGATGCCAAGGAATAAAACATTTCATGCAAATATAGTTAATTATTTCATTTCGCATTTTTTTTAAAATTATCATAATTCAACTTCAATTCAATTAGTCAGTAAAATCTTTGAATGTTTTAATTCCGATTATAGGTAATTCCCCATCTGTTCAAATGGCTCCCCTCGAAAGATGTACTATCCTTAAGGCTAACCAGCAAACGATGGTCCCGAGCTGTGGATCAAGTCATGGAGAACCACTTGACCTTAAGGGCCCACCGCGATGATGGCAAGACCCGTACATCTGCAAAATTCTGGATTCGGAGGACAGTGCAAAAAGACCGTTTCCTGTGTTGCGGTTCCACTCGTTCACCAAGAATCAGGAGTGGAGAGGACTCTTCTATTGAATTCCTAAGCAAGATGGATAAGCATATCCTCGCCAAAAGGAATCCCTTCGTTGGGAGGATGCTCCTTGTTCAAGAACATGCGATGTTTATGGATGGCGTGGTTGGAGAAAATGACCCCTTCTTCACAATATCAGATAACATCATTCGAAAATTTGGAGAGCACCTGTGGTACCTAGAACTGGGCAATTATCTACGTCAGCCAAATCCTCGCCGTTTCTCCGAAGCTGTGTTGGACAGCTTAGATCACCTTCCCAACTTGAGGCGTTTGGAACTAAATGGAGTGTTTAGATCCCAAGATTTTATCAACCAAATGATTCAATTTGCCTTCAAAGGAGAATTTGAGACTTACATTAGCCATAGACTAACGTTCCTTCCAGCTCTTCCCCACTTGGAAAGCCTATTACTGAACATGAGAGGCGTACCCCTTCCGCTCGCAAGTATTTTGATGTCGAAATACTCCTTCCAAGTAAAACGGTTATCACTGGAGTTGACGCTATGGAGGGAGGAGTACAAGGACTGGATCTTCCCAAATCTGACTGAATTTACTGTGATTGGTAATTGCAAGGAAGGGTTGTGTAAACTTCTGGGAGAGATTAATGCTCCGGGACTACTTAGCTTAGGACTTGACATCGTCGCTGGTGAATTTTGCATCGAGGATGACATCATCTGGAAATTGAGTCGGTTCAAGCGTATTGAGCATTTGCATCTGTGGTGTAGCCAAACTGGCAATAGTCTGATAACTGAAAGTGGATGCTTTTCGTTGAATAACTTACTGGATATCCTCCCCCTTGACGCCATCCCAACCCTAAAATCTCTCGTTATTAAGGATGGCGTTGCAAATGCCAAACTGCAGTACAAGTTCCTGGTAGCCTTTCCAAACCTCGAATACTTGTTTATCGAGTCAACCACGAGGCTGCTGCCAAAAAGATGCTTAGACGAGAATGGAATCCGAATCCGGGAATATCTTCATGATTGGAATATGTATGACTCCAATGTATGGAAATATCTTCCAAAACTGAAAGAAATTATTTTGCGGGGACAGTCTGGGAGTTATATACCGCACGCTGTAGAAAATGTTAGGATTAAGCGGTTTACTAGAGATGAGTATAACTATTTAGAGGATATTGTTTGTTCTGTGTTGGCGCTACATGACTGATCGTGAGTTAAGTGAAGTGAATTATAATAAGCGCTGCTGGTATTACTATCTCGTCTAGTATAATTTCCCATTTAGTGCTAGTAGTTATTAATCTTCGCATATATGATGTAACTTATTATTGTGGAAACAAAAGATAAACCATAAATATCGATATCGATTTTTGTATTTTTTCTAAATGTAATGATAAAATATGTATACCTCACTACAATACTCCTAAATAAAATCGTAGGTAATTGAATTGTGTTCAGAATATAAAGTAAATTCTACTTATTTGAAAGTTAGTCTTTAATACATATGTGGATATTTGGCATTTTGAGCCAGTAAGTTCGCATATATTTAAATATTATTTCAAAGTTAGTTAAAATCACTAGTAAAAAGTTAGTTTCCTGTATATTGCTAGTTTAGTAAGGCAGTTTAATAAGGATGGCATGCAGACCATCGCGTTCGGTAAATCATTAAGACTAAAAACTGGATGGAATCATAACTTACAAAAAAACGGACAAAGGTACTTTATTGTTCTAATCTGACAGATAGTTTTGTAGGTCTTCATGATAACATTAATCTGAAAATCGCAAGTAATTAGAATACTTTAAAAACAAAAGTTAAAGTAATCATCATGAACGACTTATACTTGCTTCGACAAAATGGATCATTTTCATTGAAATCTGTAATGGCAAATTAGTTACTGGAGCATTTGATTTTGATTTAGGGTTCATTAACTTTTGACTTCTAACGAAAGACTCAATGCGATTCTCTAAAAACAACCGCTAATGTTTGTATTTATAATTAAATCTGTAGATGACTGTGGTTTAAGTTTTTCTAAAATGGAATTTGCTGCTGATTTACCTACCATACATCGGCAAGCAACCAAATCATAGCATGTCAAAGTAATCACATATCACATGAACATAACATTTAAGAAAGTTAGTGCAAATGCTAACTGAACTGAACTCGTCCGTCCGTTTAATATATCCGTTTAATTATTGTTTCCTGGAAAGCAATTGAGGAATGAATGCAATAAACTGCAGAATAATGCCCATCTAAACAGTAATAAAATAATAAAAACTATAAATTAATCTGTCAAGTTCAACATCTTTTTGTTATATCTGGATTTTGTATTTTCGTATCATGAATCCTTTCTTGATTGGAACGGAACCAAAATGCATGAGAAAGTAGAAAGCTTCATACGTGGAAAGAAATGTAGTTGTTTTGGCGCATTCAGGAATTCAGACTCTCACCACTGTGCATGATAGAGATGCTCTAACTAACTAATTGAGTGAAATTCCTGACTCCATTGTTCAGTAGTTAATAAAATTTAAAAATGATCATGATTATCTAAATGATTTATGAGTCGATGACCATGACCATATACCACCAAGGAGCACACGAGAATCCGAGATGTTTTTGGCTTAATTGAGAATTATGTCATTTCTTGTCATATTAGGCCATTGGCCATACCGTTAGATCTAAAAAAAGTAGCCAGTCTCGTTTTCATTAGCTCATGCTCAATAAAGGGTTTCTTGACTTTGAGAAGATCAAGATCAGGGTAATCACTTTTCAAACTTCAGTTGTAGCTTTGCAGCCATCACGTAAAGTTGAAATTTTCAAAAGTCACAGACAGACTCAGTAAACTAAAATTTAAAAAAAGAGCTTGCGTGAAAAGTCAGGTATGTAAGTAAAAGCATTTTTTTAAATCTTGTCATTGAAAAAAATTTGCACTGTCGCAATTTAAAAAATCATTTTTGCAAATTTTAGTTTCAGTGAAGATGGAATTTAAAAGCGGACTGTTCCCACTTCTCGCAATTTGTTTGCTCTTGGCTGGCGGTCCTGCAGATGTTGAAAGTGGACCTATTGCAATGTCGTTGTGCATAAATGGATGTAACGTTGCTTGGGGAGTTTGCGCATCTTGTGGCGTGGGCGCCGCCGCCGTAACTGTGGGTGCTGCAGCACCTGCTGCCGGAGTCGCGTGTACTGTGGCGTACACTGCGTGTGTGGGAGCTTGTACGGCCACCAGTGTTTTGCCAACCCCGTAGTTAAGTATCGTTTTTGGAAGCTCGCGTTTTAACCTTTAAAAGTGGTTTTCATAATGTTAATGTTGCCATAATTGTTCCCTAAAAGATATTACTTATTGTTAGTGGTGGCGGACATTACATTATATTTCTTACAATGAAATGTTTTCCGTCAGCTATATGTATGTACCAATAAATTTATTCCTGAACACTTAAACAGCAACAATTAAATATAATGCACTCATTAATACAAATTATAAATTATGCCAATTGCCAATCATCGGTACTTGCCATTCTGTTTCTTTATTAGTAATTTTATTATATGTGATGGGTTTGATTTCATTGATTGGCTATTTTCATTAACATGTATTTCATAAACTGAGGAGCTCATATTAGGTACATTACTAGTTTGTTATTCCTATATTATAAGTTTGTTCTTGAAGTAAAAAATGCAAATTTAGCAAAGTTAGCAAATATGTATCGAAGATGAAGATTATGACTGTTTCAGTCCCCTAATGGGATTTCCCCTTTTTGCCACCTCCAAGTAAGACGACCTTTGAAAATATATGACTCAAATATTGTTAAAATATCTCACTGTAGCCAAGTATTATACAACTCACTCAGTTGGCTATCTTGTCATGAGTCATGGATTGGATTTTCTTGGTTCTTTAAAATTTACAGTTTAAAGTACAAATTATATTTAATAACAAATTTCATTGTTGCTTCTCAGTTCTCGTTCTCACATGATTTCCAGTGCTTACACCGTAGAACTTACCATTTTCTATCCATGAATTCCTTTTTACATGGTAATTGGGCAAATGCATCGAAATTACTACCTTCAAATAAAAGCTGGACTGTTCATTAACTTACGTCATGTAGTAGAGGGAAAACTGCAAGTCAACAGCTCATTCACAAAATTTATTTT
>JAQGAG010000859.1:0-12439 GCA_034696835.1 Lepidocyrtus lignorum
AAAATGGCTAGTATCACTCCTATTATTTAGTACTTTTGATTTCAGCTACGTTATTCTATTAATTATGATCAATTTATATTACTATATAGATACTCATTCATATTACTCGTATCAGTTACACAATGGCAACAGTATGAATTAATGCAGCAGAAACCCTCCCCATACCGATTTATTCCTGTAAACTGTACCGTTTCTCTTTCAAATTTTTTAGGTGCATTCTTCATAACAATAATAATATCCCACTTCGTCCTTCACTAGTTCAACTGTGTCATTGTCTCTTTCATTATGTTGTATGAAAACATTGATGCTCTTTAGGGATATCACATTTTATTACTACATTGCTTGTCTACTAGTTTTTCCCTTGATGAGAAAGGATTTGCATGAAGACAATCCTAAGCAAGCATGCATAAAATAATGAAAATGTAAGCAACCTTACCCTTCACTAAAGAGATATATCAGTTTGAGAGTAAAAAGAGAAAAGAATTGGCTCGGGGTTCATTTCAGTTTTTTAAAGTACTGCATGCATAAATTAAAACAGAGGGTTTGAAATGTTATATGACTCCCTAACTGAAATCATCTGCTTTCTCTACTTGTTTCGTTTGAATTTCGGAAGCTGCCATTGACTTTATATCCACAACGGGATACTAAAATTTTTATATACCTGTGATATTACAGGATATACCTATAGTTATAAATGGATGTGTTATGTAATAGTATTGCTGAGAGTGTAAACGCTTTTAAAACTTTGCTTTTCAGAAACAAAAGGTTGGAGATATTCATTAAGTTAAAATTTTCCCAGGCTCTTAACAGCCCATTATCACTATCTCTGGAATTTGATACATGTGCTTATTCACTGTCATCAAGAAAGATATACAAAACTTGTGTGTACCATTTCACGGTGGATTCACGCTCATCATCATCAATGAGAAAAAAGCTTTTACATGTACGTCAGTTATTAGTCAGATTGAATAGCTAAAAGTTTTCCATGTTTGAGCAAATGAGTACGATCATCCTTTTACTAGTCTAGGAATTCTGAATGCACCGCCCATTCAGACTGCAAATCCTCAAACTGAAATTAACCGGAAATTCTATTCACCAAGCAATTTGTAATCTATAAAATCCGCAATGCGACCACAGTTTTTTGGATTTAAATACATAAATGTGGAAAAACAAAAACATGAAGGCTTCACCAACATTTCAATTTTTTCACAGGAATTCATCTAACTTCCATGTTTGGGTTTGGCGAAGGTGCATGCATACAAATGATTGCAATTTCCCTAAGTGAGTTTTTCCTCCTCCTCTTCATACTAATGTCGGGTTCTTCACTTGTTGGTTAAACGGGAAGAGAGCAAAGAGTACTATAGAGAGGAAAATCCGTTAGTTAAAATGAGCATTTGGTTAATTGTGATCTTCCTTCCTACGTACTGTGTGTACGTTGTGACCAGACATAAACGTAAAACTTAAAATTATGTTCGCTAACACAACTTCACTGCGTGTCACTGCTTAAATTTATGCCTAACAGTTACAACTCCTAATAACATAACGTATCAGGAGGGTCTAACAAGAAGGACATCTTTCTTTTCTCTCTGTTGGCCTAAGGATTTTTACCGTTAACACTAACTAGCCAGCGCACCTACAAAGGACAAGCCTTACCATTTTCAAAAAAATCTTTTGAAAAATTAAATGGAAGATTTTAAAAGTTTGTTGAACTTATTTTAGAAGTTAGATGAGTAGTTGGGAAACCAAAATAGTAACTTGCAGGAAGGAATATTTTTGTGTTGATGCAATGTAGATACTATAGCAGTACATAGTTGAATCTTTGCTAAATCAACATGCTCATCTCATTAATGTTACTTGTAAAGCCCCTACTAGATACTCACACAGTCGGCATTATTTCATAAAATGTGTGGATCTTACGAAAAAGGGAGGAAGCGGAAAAATTACATGAATATTTATGAAGACCTCTGGGTGAAAAAATTTGATGAAGTTTTAGCTTACGGTAGTTAGTAGTTGTAAGTGGTGAATTTTTACTACGGAAAAACATGTTCAAATTAATTCGCCTTTTACCATTTTCTCCTTATGTGGAGAAAGTCTTTTGCTTTCACATGGAAAAACCCACGAGCAAAGGAAAGTCAGCGGAATTAGCATTACGAATAACTTGGAATGATGCACTAATAACATTTTTCCATTCCCACAACTGTATCTTCTGAAACATGTGCGTGAATTGTACATCAAACAACATTAATAAATTTAATAACAAAAAATAAGCTTGTCATAGTTGTTACTATAATCATAATCAGTCTTGCCATTGCATCTTGCATCTTTAGAAAGTTCTGCGACACAAATGTACGTTTTGATGATGCTTCCAGAGTGTATTAATAAGTTATTCCTACTCCCACACGATATAAGAATTGGGACAAGGAAAGTATGCAACGAGACGTAGTATAGGGGAAAACTGGGAAAAGTATAGCCGGTTTGAAGGGAAAGGGATTACTTGCAGATGGGACAAAAAAGTTTTTAGATTATCTTGTCATATTGTTTTCATTTTTATGAATTCTATTTACAATGAAGAAAAAGTTTAAGATAAATATCCATCACTGTTGATGTTGATATTGAAATTGGATTTATGAGGGAATACGTAAAATTAATAATAAGATTCTCCTATTCCAACGTAAGCTCATTTCTTTCAAATAACGTAAAATTAAAAAATGAGTGTTATAGAAGCTCACTCAACTAATTTTCAATATTTGAAGGATATTTCGTGAGCCAAGTCAATGTACAACCTGTTTGTTAAAACTATCGTACCCAAACCAATACATCATGTACATCTTTGAAAGAAAAGACCCTTAAACCTTTGTAAAATTGTTTAATGCCCCCTTCACGCCTGAATTTAAATTCACATTGCGAATACCGCAGTGTTGATGCGCCTTTTAAAAGTAGAACTGTTCTTACTTTAGATCCAGAATTTATGCGCTACACCATTCCAGCAGTAAAATACAAAGTCGGGCCAACTTGATTTTGTGCCTCTCCACATATTTGTAGCTATGCGAAATATGGATGGGGAAAGTTAACTCAAGGTAACAGTCTACCATTACGATCATGAATAGTGGTAAGAGAAAAACCACAGAAGCAGTTCAGCAGACAGAGATCAAAATGAAAGATACTTTTAGCTCGGAATGTTGTCATTGCATTGGACCATGAAATATGTATTTTTTTGTAATAGTATACGTGGGTTACAGTAAAAAAGTGAAAGTACCCTTTCCAACTTCCACTTTTAGCACTTCAACATGTACCCTCATAAATAAGCATGTGGGACACACGGCCCTCCAAGATAAGTAATGTCGTTGACCGGAAAATCATTCTAAAACAGTTCGGGTACGCACATGGCTGGAACAAGAAAAATCTTAATGTATATTTCTATTTATCTTTCCATGCTTGGGAATTCGAGGACACCTAATATCCATTTAGATTTAGGTATGTAATTTATACTGTTTTACGTGGGATTGGAGGTCGAATGTAACCCAAAGTCATTTATTAAACATAGATGCAATTACGAGACAATAAATTTGGAATGTAAATCTTTGGGATGTCTTGCCTGGCTATTATTATTGTAGCTAAAAAGTATAAATCAAAACTCATGACTGTCCAATTACGACTAGAGAACGGAAATTTTATAAAAGCGAGCCTGTTATTTCTGAAATTCTTTCCTTTACTTAGGCCTGTTTTACATATTATTGTTATGTATATTAAACTTAATTCTTCTACCTATATAAACAAAGTTACCGAACCTTTGGTGTAATTATATTATGTTCTGCTCATTGGCTAGTGAAACTCTCATATAACAACCTGGAGGGTTTTTGCTTATTTAGCGGAACGGAAACGGATACAACATAACGTAATTGTTGTTCACTTTTCTGGAGAGTGGATAAAAGTCAAAGTGAAAAATACAAATGGTGTTTCATTCCATGATCAAGTTTCCTGAAACACATACATACCATAACATGTGCTTTCTCCCCAGCATATGCATTTTCGTATCTAACCACTCAACCTAAACAAGCAAATGTTCCATCCTATTTGATAAACTTGTTATACCATGGTTAGAAATACAAACACAGAGCAGTAACAATCAAACACACGAAACAAAATCAAATTCTGGGCCGAGGCAATTAAATAGCAATTTTGGCAAGTTTCATGCTCCAAACCAGGAGAAAGAGGAAATGGAAAATTTAGATTTGTTTCCTCATTCAATTTTCTACAAATTAACGTTTACACAAGAGTTTACGCCACGCATGAATGCATCCGTTTTACAAAGGATAATTCCCAATCCCAACGTGGCTGAGAAAGACAAGGAAAATGAATGACATGGGTTGACATAAATAAATGTGCAGTGTTCTGTCTCCGTCGCAGAAATCTCTTTGCCAGAGCACAGTAGCAAAACCACTTTTAATAAGTGGGATGTGATGGGATGTGTAGGTACCTCGAAATCCAGTCCTTCCCTGAAGACTCAACACAGGTCTCATTTTGCAACAATAATAAATAAAATTTCCCTCTTATCCCACACTCCTTGCCAAATGTCCTGTCCGCCCTTTCCCCGCCGGTAATTATATAGCAATACATTCCTAACGTTGTTAGTAAAACTGGGGACATCCAAACTCAAAACTATTCTGACTCCCAGACTCAAGTTTTTGCCTGACATTAATTGCAGCAAGAGATGGAATAAGAGGGAGGACGACAGGGAACAAGACTGATGATGATGATGACAGAAGAACACTAGTTGGGGCACAACCGCACACTTCATTGTAGACGCATCATCATCATTTCTCCTTCTTACTCAAAAGTATTCACAGAACAACAGAGAGAAGAGAGAGAGAGAAAACGAACATGAATGGAGCAGATGTAGAAGGTGAGAAGGAACTGGGAGGAATGTCTTACATCGCATAAGAGAAGACACGCACATTCTATTTTAAGAGATTCATTGTCACACAATTGTAAGAGGACTTAAGATTGCATCCTATTCCACCATCCCATGCTCTCCTCACATAAGATTTTCTATTTTAATCAAAGACTAAACCTGGAGCCCATCTCTTACTGGGAGAAAGCCATCTAAAAAATCCTAGCACTTTGTGTAAGCTCTGGTCATTCATTTTAGTCTTCCGTCCTTGGAGAGTGTGTCGGAGTCGGATTGCGTCTGCATGATCCATCTAGAATATCTGTAGCTGTAACAAGGACAGCACTTTGCGTTGCGTTACATTTTTACTGTAGTGCACTCGTAGATATATTATTGCTTTAGCCTCACTACGCCTTTTGTACAATCAAGTGAGAATAGAATAGTTCTTTTACTAATTCCACCAAGGCAATCAATCATATGACCACTCGACACTTTGGACCGCACGAGCCAACCCAGGCGGCTTTTCTCGCCCCTACCATTTTATCCCAAGTACATATTATCTTCATTTCTGAAAAGTTTTTATTGAACTGGTATGGTAAATGCATTCCTTTTAGCTGGGATGCCAATATGCAGGCGGTGAGCTTCACTGCACCCCTATTACCTTTTTTATTTTCACCTAAGCCCGTTGTTTAATTTTACTTTGCTCATTCATTCATTCATTCACGTGTGAATTTGCAGGAGAACAATGTTATCCTCATTTTCATTCACATTGTCAGTAAGTTCTGTAAGTAAATGGGAGGGAGGAGAGGCAATTCATTTCGGCTTAATCTTATTCAAGCGTTATTGCCATTACGTAACTGTAGGCTTACATGTACTTTCTGCTAACTTACAAATTGTCTTCCACAATTTTCGTTGATTTGCTTTGGCTCTCCTGGTGGGTTATCCTAGTGAGTGCATTCATTCGTGAAAAACATGCGGCATTCTTGTCTGTCTGGTTCTGGTACTCCAACGAACTTTCCTTTCTCTGCCCTCCTCCCACAAAATACAATAGGATGCACTTAAGGTATGTGGGTATGCCTTTTGAGGCTTGCACAACTCATCGAGAAAATGTACTTTATACCTGATTCCCAAGTTGATGGGAGAAATATCATCTAACCACACGTCGCAAAATAATTTACCACGAAAAGTTTGACTTCGGAATAGCTTGAACTTACCGCACCGTAACGAAGTGAAACTACTTATATGTACCTATGCATAATGCATTAAATTAAAATATGAAGAAACACACAGCATTCAATTATAGTTTACGAAGGGAAGTCTTTGTGGCCGTTTGTTCAAAGACATTCTTTCTTGCATACAGAGAGGAGGATGGCAAAGGGCTCATTTTGGAATTGGACTTTTTAGTCTGGAACTACAGCAAAGCTTCGTCAGCAGATTTGATAGCAATGGAAAATCACGCAAGTTGAGATTTTAGATGTTGGCCATGCATAAAATTCTCATTCGTCACTCCAGTGATTAGATTAGAGCTATCCTCTTTTTCCCTGATTCATTCTTTCTCAGGACTTTGTTTTGTCTGTGGAAGCAGTTTATTCTTTTTAGATCAACAAAGTTAGATTAAAATATGCTGTCGTGCGCTTAAACCATCGCATCGCACCCCATACACATAACGTTTATTAGAATGGGATGTGAAATCCCTGCAGAAGTTTTGTTTCCTTATGCAAATTACGCTACGTACTATAACCTACACCGTTCAATAGGTTGCATCACTGATATAAGAATACTTTAGGATTTGAGTTAAAACAAACTTCATTGTACAGGATTTAATTTTTTTAACAAACCAAGATTCATTCGATTGGATTGATGATGATGATTTTCGTATTGACGTCTTATTGTTTTGAACATGCGAGTATATGCACACGAGTAGCAACGACAAGAGAAAAATTATAAATTATAATATGTTTCATCGAAATAATTTCCGGCTACAAATTGATTGCATTCAGGTTCTGCTTACCAAATTACCGAATTTAAAAAACCAACTAAACTTTTTACTTCCAAGTATAAATGCAGGAGGAGAAAGCTTCCAAATATGATCCAGAAACAGATTTCTTACTGAGGAGCCCGATTTGCCACACGTGACTTTTGATCAATCCATCGATTATGCAATCAACCCTTAACGGTTATTTACTCAGAGTGTTTATGCAGTAGAAGTTGTCAAGTGCCTGCTCACGTCATTACTACTTCGCTTTCCATTATTCCCATTTTCGTATACAAAATGCTAATTTGCTCGCATTTCTAACTTCTCAATGCAGTCAAACACCACTTGGCGCACTAAAGCAGTATTCAGATCAGGGATTTGAGCTATTTTAACATATAATCGGAGTTGATTGGTAAAATACTTTACCACAATACCTGGAAAAATAATCCGAAGCCGACGTCAAAAACAATTCCAACTTGTATAATTTTGCTTTCTCTCAAAATGACAAGGGCTTTCATTCCAAATGCCTTGCTTTAAGCGCAGAGAATACGGAAGTGGGGAAAAATCTAGTCAGAACAGGAAAAGCCTTGTCATGTTTGATTTTGCTTAAAATGGTGCATTAGCATTGTCAAGAGAAAAAAGAATGAGCATATTTCCCATCGTACTTTCACCTCCCATTATCCGTTATTATATTTTCAATTCTGTCGTCTTGAAGGAAAATGCGAGAGCTGTGCATGCTCAATAATAGTACTGCACGCTTTTTATCCCCGCTACCTTCGAATCTGCATGGGATAAAATAGGAAATGGATAAAATTCAGTTATGCCGTATTTCCATTTGGGTAACAAAATATCAGATAACTTGACGTAGATAGCTGTTGGGAATATAGAATATACAAAGCGTAGATTACGGTTCGTCGTAATCAGGTAGGTTCTTGGAACTCCAAGCCCAGTCAACTAGCTTCTTTCCTCCTTTATTCAAGAAAATTAGGCATCCGCTTTCTTAGCAATTTAGACATGGAGTCATTCATCGAATGCTGCGAGCCATTTTTTCTCGTCAACTAAACAAGTTATTTTTTATTACAAGCTTCCTTTTCCTTCGTCGTTGGAGCTAACAATGAGGGCTGTCAGACTCACCGAATTTCTCTTATGTGACAAGGTAGAAATAATTCGTTAGGAGGAGAGCTTTTCAGATACGATACTAAAAGATATGAATTATTGTGTCTCTTCATGAAAAAATAATTTATGTGTCTTGACTAACGGTGAATAAGGAGAAGGTTTACTAAAGCATTCAAAGTCGAATAAACAGTCACGGTATCAAGTGCGTAAGCCGTATAGGTAGTAATATTGTAACCATTTTCTTGGTAGCTTCATCGAAGACAATGACAGGTGAAAGAAGGAAGACAACTTATGAATTGTGTTATTAAGCCCAGCTTACAAATATGGTTAATTAAAAAATCCAAAATATGAGTTTTCAACAAATATTTGAATATTATGTATTATTACACTACAAAAACCTTACAGGTACGTCATTGTAATTACAATCATTTTATTAAGCCCAGCTTACAAATATGGTTAACAGTGCCCCATAATTGATTATAGAAATTCTGAAACCAACAATGGCAGACGAGCTATGAAATTATCACTTGCCTAAAGCTTGAGTCGTTTTCTTTTGTATTCGTATCGTCGTCGTATTTTTAGTTACAGCCGGTGATAATACTTCATTCACTCGATAGGGTAAAAAATTATTATATTGTTCAACTTTCAGTACCTTGTGTATGTAAAAATTTGGTGTTCTCCAAATATGAGTTCCAACTAAAATACTCCTGAAGCTTAACCCGATTAGTACTATACCAGCAAATAACTAGAACGAGAGAAAACAGTTAATTTCCTTTTTATTTCCCGAATTATGGGATACAACTAACGATACACAATACTCAAGCTTACAATGATACACAGGGAAATAAAGAATTGTAATGAGCTTATTTATACAAGAAAGGAGAAATTCATAAATGAAAACTACAAACCATAATACATTAACTAGGTAGTATTATTTTTTGGAGTGCCTACTCAAGCAATATTTTATTACTACGCTGTGCATCAAATAGGGAAAATTCTGACAACGGGAAGCGGAAGAAAGTCGCTTTCGGATATAAAATTATAATTTAACCAAGATGGATGTTTGGTCGCCCACGGTCTATGATTTTAGCTTTATCTGTCAAAAGAGAATCGAGTTTATTTCCTCGTCTCTGGTCTGTTTTCCTGTACGAACAAGTAAAACTTTCTCGTTCTCCACTGTATGCTTTCTCTTTTAAATCCTCCATACATACAACAATTACAGTTTGATGGCTAAAATAATCTTGTACAAAGAGAAAGCGACACAGTTCCCATTCATATAATTTCCGCTTGTATGTTCAACACACATCCACATTCCTGGTAATAAAAAATTTTCAGGTAAACAAAAATAACATGACTTTCAAACTTTCACTTGCCGACGGTCACGTATTTGAATTATTACAGTAAAAACTTTTAGTCTGTCATCACAAGCGCGTAAAAATAAAGCTGGTTGAGTAAAATTCTAAACCGAAATGAAGTGGGAAAGCGAGTACTTGACAATCGTCAATATCATCGTTATCCTCTTGTCATTGGTTTTATTGTGCCATATTTTTGTGCATGTTCAGCAGACACGGGTCAAGCGGGATTTCGGAAAACGTGATGATCATACTTAATACCAAATAATAGAGAATGACATGATATCAAGGTATATGATATCCATACGTCGTTGATATAAGTAATGTTAGGCATAAAAATATGAAGTGAAAATCCAACATCCAAGTTGGGAAAGACAAGTGCTTTTCTCTAACATCACCCCCTGCCATTATGTTCGTTAAACTGATTATCAAAAACCGAAGCAGTACGGATATAAAGTATCTTCAAAGATATTGTCGAGTTTATAGATTTTTCACCGTATTTATTTCACTCTGTATTTTTCTTGTCTGGAATACTCGGGCCGATTTGATTGCCAACACTATCATTTTTACAAGCTGGCATTTATTACCATTCAGTAGAGGAAATTTTGAAGGGAATGAATGTAAGGTAGAGTGATGGAGCTAGAGAGACCAAAGTATAAATGTGGTAAATACCAGAGGGGGAACCAAGAAGCAAAACGAGGGAGACCTCAGTCACTCAGAGATAGATATTCTATGTTGCTGACGACTGTAGGAATTTCATGATGCTGAAATTTGATTTGTGAAACCCCAAAAGAGCTTTTGACGGTTTATGGGGATCAGGCAATAGTCTATCGTTGTATGCGTTGCTTGACAAATACTAATACATGGTTTTGCCCTGAACGTAAACTTATAAACTTTCAATTTATACGAGGAGAGGAAGGCAATAATAAGTCTATGGCACGTCTCACGATAAGTTCATATATTTATATATTGAAGGAAGGAATTGAATTAGGTATTACGCAATCTAACTCTTACTTTCTTCATACAATCAATCGTGTTAAGTTGTCTGTAAAGTCTGAAATACGTAGATCATATCAATAAATTGATCATAATTAATAGAATGACGTAGCTGAAATCATAACTTTACTAAGTAATAGGAATGAAACTCACCATTTTACAAAAATTAAGTTTAAACTTACCAAAAGATCAATTATTGATACTTTAAGCAGTGATTTTTCAGTGAATATGACACCGGCAGAAACCTAACATAGCTTGTTAAACTTGCCAGTAAAAATGCTTTCTTTTGATACCCATCTCAATATACCTTGTCATTTAAAAAAATAATGACCTTGACCTTTGACCCCCTTCCAGTGATTAGATTCCCTCCAAATGCAATACCGTTTGTCTTACTAACAATATATACCTACATACAAAATTTGAAGGAAATTGGTCAACGCGTTCAAAAGTTATCGTGTTTACGGACGGACGGACGGACATCCAACTGATCGCTATACTAGCTTTCAGCTACGTAATAAGCTGTTTTTATAATACAAATGGGTTAGGCATATTTAAGGAAATACTTACTGTTTCATATTTTACATGTTTGATTTTTTATTTGATTTTTCAGATACGAGTTTCTTCTATGGGCCTATTTTATTCCGTAAATAAGGAATTAAGGAAATCGTCTCAACAAGGTAAAAAACATAAGATATATTACAAAAACTACATATCCCATAATGGAGTGAGATTAGATAATTATGGAAACTTGCTGTTAATACATATTGGTTTTTCCTGTCTCTCCACATTGACACACCTTCACCGAAACTATCGGAGCGTAGTAAACACAATGATTTTAAGACTTTGCAGGATATCAGATGTAGAGCGTTCAGATACGTTAGCTTTGGAATACGTTAGCAATGTACCACATCACTTTCTTCTTACAATCACTCAAACAAGAGAACATGCGCCTTTCAATTGCAGGAAGAGACATCTTTGACAAGTGCGTGCTTAAATCTAAAATGGCATATTTTTGCTACACTATATCCGGATTCCATGCGGAGAAAGTAAGAAAGTAATTTATCCTTTATCCTGGGAACACTCATCATCTGATCTATTAAATATATCTATTCCACTATTATCCGTTACTATATACCTGTTGTACGAATACGTAACAAAACGCTTCGCCAGCAAAACCCAACTGGGCATATAAAATCGTTATCAAAAGAAGAAAGGGCACTTCTCTAAATTGCCCAATTATGATACGTACAGCTGGAAGACGAAAGCGTTTATTTCTTTTTCTATTTTTCTTCTCACACGTAAATAACTTCCTGTGTGGCTTCTCGCATCATTATTCCTGAGTAAGCTGAATGTGTGCATGATGACTTCTGTCCCGCACTCCCTGTACCAACCTGAGAAAACTCCGGTAAGGGAGTAATTGGTGGTGCCAATTTAACCATAAGACAGGCCATCATTCCTTAGAGCTTGGCTATCCCAGACCATTACCCAGACTTTTGCTATAGATGAAATGATGAAAATAACCATTTCCTATTAAACCAAAGATACCTTCGTTTACTTTATTAATTCAAAGTTGAGGAGAAAGTTTCAAGGAAATCGAAGGAGAAAGCAGTGCTTGATATGAGTATGCGCTATGCATACATAATGCATTGATACGAACTATACATCTTTTCATTAATTACTGTCATTTTACGTGATCATCAGTATTACTTTCATCGACACAGGGGAACTCGGATCACGGCTGTCTGATTTTTGCAGTTTTTTATGACTTTCCCCTTTTGAATAAGTCTCACGAGTCTCAAAGCAATTTGTTCAGTATGATCTCAATTACCCAATCATTTGAATTATCGTCATACGGAATGAAGATAGGCTCCATTAGAAATTAAGCTCTACTTGGGAGGCAACGGCACGTTTCTCCCATACATATTCATCATCAGCATCACAAGTCAATTATGAAAAAGTACTGAACGAACATTTTCATTTTTTGTGGATGTTCTCTCTGACTCTGACTGGTAGTGTTTATATTGGATCTAGATATTGTGTTAGTAGGGGAGTAAGTGAGCACATTGTTTCCAGTGTGCGAACTTCTTTTGCACAGCGCCAGCTTGCAAAACG
>JAQGAG010000860.1:0-12437 GCA_034696835.1 Lepidocyrtus lignorum
CTGTGTCAAAACATAGGCCAGCTAGGTTGAAAGTTTTGAAACCGAATTCTGAAGGTGGAAAAAATAGTTTAATCTATAGAAACATTGATTTGTGGAACAAACTAGATAGCTGTGGATATGAGAGTTTTAAGGAGAAGATCGTAGAACTTTTTAATAAAAATTGTTTAAACTGATTGTAATGATTGTATTATAAAATCTTTACCATTTAACAAACTTGTGTTTATTAATATTCGCGTATCTGTGTAGAAACTGAGTAAATTTTTTTATTAGTTAGGATGTCACTATTTGTATGTACTTAAATGGCAAGACATGTCGCTAAGACAAGATCACTTCCGGAGTTATAGTGTGCAAATGCACTTGAATGGAGTAGCATGCGGGGGCTGGGTTCAAGAATTTGTGCGACGTATATAAATGTTATATTTTTTGGAAATTTTTTCTCTGTCATTTGGTTTCACAAAGCTACGTTTAATTCCCTTTTAAAAATTAGCCAGGTTTGGTTAAACGGGGAAAGCTATGCATAAATCGATTTGATGATTTCATTACTTATTGTTATGTTAGGTTAGGTTTGGTCGGGTTTGGTTAAATAAAAAAATTCTGTGTAGGCATTATTAAATTTTTTTGATGATTTCATTATTTCAAGTTTAAAGTTTAAAGTACCCAGTAGTCAGTTTAAGCAGGTGTGCGACATTTTTCAATATTTTCCAATGCCACAAACGTCGCACACCTCCTTGAACCTGACCACATGAGGGAATCATGCCAAATCTAATGCAATTTATATCAGCAAACCAAAATAAAATATCATAGCACAACATGGCATTGTCATAACCAGCCAGTCATACATCCAGTCTGTCATCCAACTCACCTACTCTCATTTTTTCAACTTACATAATATAACTATATAAGACTTATATAGTTATGTAGAGGTACCGTACCGACCGAGTACTGAGTAGCAAAGTAATATGTACTGGTCAGAATAAAAGAAAACAGGAAAAGTGGCTATCTGGCAACGCTTCAAATTATGATAGAAAGAGTAAAAGAGTTCCCTGAGCATTGCCTATACAGTGACTACCCTCTAGGCTAAATGGCTGCACAACAATTACAAATCCTTATCCAGAAACACTTTGGGTTGGTCCTCCCTCAGCCGTTGGAGTATTTCTACACGTATACAAGATTTAGTACGTGAGTGTACCTAATATTGCATCTGATCTTTTGATGAAACATGGTGTCTAGAGGTGGCAGTGGGACCAACTGATACTCAACTGTGAACATGACCTTACAAGGTCGTTCACACTAGCTCCGCGTATAAGGGTCAAACGCTTTTTGAATAAGCCGACTTTAGCCGACTCCTCCCGTACTCACCACTAATATCAGTCAATGGAAACATTCAGCTTACATTATTACAATGCGCTTTTACTTCTTGTAAAGTGGCTCTCATGCTCTTTTCTATCGTCTCATGTAGCTGCCAACAGTAGTGGGGAGGACGTTTTCTTATTTATGTGCATGCATTTTATATTATGGTAGTTTATGGTGTTAATTTAAAATGATTATAACAGTTGTTGTATGTCTAAACAATTAGATAAATTTCCAACTTTTCTATAATTTGAAACAGCCTCAGCATCCTTTTTGTAACTAGATAGAATTGGCCTGGATGCTCTCGCACTTCATTTACATGTCCCCTTGGACAAAATTCATTTAGATTTATTTTATTTCAACCGGATCATGCTTGCAATAATATGCATTGATCTAGTTGAGTGTATGAATTGTAAATTGTTGCATGTATCAATCTGAAACCCACTGGCTCTCCATAAACTTTTTTGCAAAACAGCCTCGAGAAGGTAAATCGACAGGATTGTTAACTCCGTTGATATAATACATGGCATGCAGGTGAAGAACACAAATACTTATTATAGCAGATAAGTTTCATCATATTTCATAAGCCTGAATTGGCATTATTAAATTGCATGCTCCAGTAAGAAACTTTGCCATTTTTGTCTAATTGCTATACGTTGCGTGTTTTTTGATCGCTATCTGTTTATCATACATTTCGGACTATTCGACATATTAATACAATAGGATCATCCCAAACCCTGCGGCCATCGCAAATGTATTGGCTTGTACACGAAATAAAATAGTGTCCCTTTCAAACATATTGTAATAAAAGGTACAGGTAGGCCACCGGGTAGAAACATGGATACGCGATGTTGATAAAATTCATTTGAATCATATTATGGAGGATTTGGAGTTAAATAGATCAAGGCTGTGTTAGTATGTTCTACTGCGATTTCTTGATGACTTTTTCAGTTGCCTACATATCTGCTAGCTAATCGTAAGTTTAGTACAAACAATGAACATTTAAACGTATTTAATTAGTATAGTATAGTTAGTTAGTAATTTAACTATAAAATAAAAATATCTCTATGCTTTTGATTTGCTTTTTTACTATCGCTATTCGTACAGTCATTTATTTCTTGTTGATTGTTAAAATATAACTTTGATTTGTTTTCAATAAAGTCGTTTATTACTGATTTGTTAGCATAATATTGTCATTGCATGTTGTTACAGCATTCAAATGTTAATTTCGTATTGGGCCTGGGCGACTCCGACTCAGGGGGTGATAAACCGATCCAATATATAAAATCGTCCGAATCTCCTTCCACTGTTGGGGAAAAGCCACGAGAGAATGATCATGACGAATATTATGATAGCTCCACAGCACAGGATTATCATTAAGTAATACAGCACCTCGAACGTTAGAACTGCTGCCCTCAAAATCCAACACTGAAGCATTCCCGGAACCATAGTCATTGCCCAGAATATGCATGTCACCAATTCGAGTAGGAGCCGCAGAAGAAATATGGCGAAGTAATGTACCAATTGCAGCAGGATATTACAAACGAGACAGAGGCCGAAGAAAAAAGCCATTCCGGTAAGCGAGTAGAACGTGGTAAGCATCCAGAAGCGTACTATTGGTTGTTCGATTCCATCCAGTCGAATCCAGATGGCAACGAAAAAAGTCACAATTTGTTCCAACATGCTAGTGTGGGATTAAATGAAGACGATCTAGAAAGCTTTAAGGTTTGCTGGGTGATTCCTGGGTGAGGATTGGGCCAGAGCGGACGATGACGTATGATTACTTCCGGGCCGATAGGAATAACGGGTAGTTGAGGGGAACCAGAGAGGACGATGACGTATGATTACTTCCGGGCCGATAGGAATAACGGGTAGTTGAGGGGAACCAGAGAGGACGATGACTTATGATTACTTCCGGGCCGATAGGAATAACGGGTAGTTGAGGGGAACCAGAGAGGACGATGACGTATGATTACTTCCGAGGGCGAGGAGCGGGATGTGTAGCAGGATGCTTTCAAACGGTCGCTGCTTGTTCTTCTTCTCAAGACTGAGTTGTAGTAATGAACGATGACTGTTTTATCTTTCCGTTTTTATAAGACTGGTAAAGTTAAAAATTTCATAAAATACGTGAATGCAAAAATTTCATAAAGTTTACTCCTTGTCAACGGCGATCGATCACTCATGGCAATCAAGAAGTGGAGTGGTTCATTAAACATATTGAATGGTTTAACTTGACTGCACTCAAGCTTCTTCATATTTCAAGCCTGTTTCACAAGTTTATCATTCTTCTTTGAGGAGGGAGTTCCATGTTCCATGTAAATGATTTGAAATACACTCAATACACTGGGATAATCCGACTCATTTTATTTTTAACTTGCTCTAGATTTACTAACTTAAAGATGGGAATGAAGGGTACAAATTCTTTTTTAACACAACATGATGTCACTCAATCGTGAGGAAAAATATTATGAATGCAAACATGCTTTTTATGTAAGGTTGAATATTGCATAATAATGAATTAACAATATTTTGAATGGGTAGTATCGATATCTCATGGTAATAGTTAATGTTTCCTGAGCACATTCACAGTAAGTCAAGTACATCAAGTACATAATTAGTCAAGCCGCGTGCGTGCGTGCGTTCGCCATGTCAAGACGTTTCTTTTGGAGGAGCGGTACCTTTGTCCAGTTTGTGGAGAAGCATTTATCCGGATGGAGGTGGTTTTGAAATATTTGAAAACATCAAACACGTCATGAAATATGTGGGCAATGATATTAAATGGATTAACATAATTATTACAAGATTATTCTGAATAACTTTTTATATATGCCTTTTTGTATCAGAATTAAATTAGCTAATTTAAAGATTGCACAGGGTGCTCGCTCACTACTTTAACATTTAACTTTTGATGCGTTATTATTGGCTACATAATTTATGAGATATTGGCTTTTTTACGTCTTATTTTGGTATGGGTAGATGCAAATTTATTACTTGGTGTTCTCATGATTGTATTTATGGTCTGTTCTAAAGGGTGACGAGTAATAACAAATAATAATAGTGAGGGAGGATGTAATGAGAATGAGAAGGCACGATGTAATCATAATACGATTCAAAATAGAAACGTAGTCGAACTTATTGTGTACGTACTGGCGATGGAGACTTTATACTTCTTTTAAAAAAACATGACCATATTTATAAGTTAAAAATCTTTGGTGCTAATAGTTGCTTCTACCTCGCCTAACAATTCAATTTATCGCATCTCTCTCTAATACTGCTGACGATGAGTTTGAGTGATGAATAATACTTTAGTATTAGTTGTTCAGTATATTCATTGAGATCCACTATAACTTTATTTCATAGTAAAAACAGGTTGAAGTATAATATAATTAAGTGGATAATTAAGTATAATACATTATGACTCATCGTTTAGCGGTGGGCTCCTCGGACGACCCGTTTTCCGCTTTACGCTTATTCTCACTGTTATCGTTATCATTGTTTTGTTCAGGCGCTGGCGGAGGTGGGTTATCCTGATCTTCTTCCATTACAACTACTTCCAGTTCGGGATTTGCTGCTGGCCCGTTGACATCCGCATCCAACCCCATCCCGCTGCTATTCTCTTCATGCTCAGTGTTGGAAGGGGAGGAGCCTTCTGCTGCTTCCGCATGTTCACGTTCATCGTCTATATCGTCTTGTCGATTACCTGCAAGGATGTTTCCGATCGCATTTGCAATTTCCTGTGTAGGAATCTCAAGCCCCGCGTCTATCCGCTGCTGAAATATTCGGGAAAATATGGCCACCCAATCACCGATCCCTATGTATCCACTGGAAGAGCAATAAATGAAATTATTTACATCGTGGTGTATAAAAATATTAACTTTAAACTATATTATTTAAAGAGCAAAAGAGCATCATGGTTGTTAGCTTACCTTAAATTAATATTGTTGGAACTCATTTCGGTAGAATTACACTGAACGATAGCTCGGGTAGGGGTAGAAGAAATTTCACGAATTTAATAAATTTTGTAGCTTAGGATTAAATTACTGTTATTGAAGACCAAAGATCACCTCTCTTCTCGCAATCGCAATTTTGCAAATCATAATAATATGCTCAATTGTGCGCCGTAAAAGTGGTGCTCGCAACTTGCCCCAACTCCAATACTGCCGCATTATAACATGCTTTATTGAGCTTACGCGTTTCTTTGTAAAATTAAATGCATCTTATGTTATTCATCTTCCACGCAGTTCTGTATTTGATGAACGTTACTACTGTAGCTCGTTTATCGAATTGATATTATGCAAAGTCCAGCATTAGTAGGTGAAACTTGTGAAAGCGTATTATGCAACTCATGTAAAAATTAGTAGGAGCAATTCATTTATTATGAAGCTGTTAGCGTAGTATATACTCGAATTTAGTAAAATCATTTATATATGACTTTGTTTCATAAATGAGAAAGCAAAAAAAAAATCTTTTTTTTTTCTGATTAGAATAATAGGCCAGTTCCCGGTTAGTGATTAGTTAAAAGTAGATAATCCAAAAACTTTTTTCCTCAGTTTTAGCAAAATAATCCAAAAAACGCGTTTATTTACGATATTTGATATTTTAAATATTGCGTTTATATAATCGATATTTTTGATTATTTTGAGAAAACAAGAAAAAAGCTTTTTGGTTTATTTACTTTAAAAGTAAATATTCACAAAATAAAGCGCGAAATCGAATGTGGGTGCATTTTAGCCTGCAGCTTATATTAAAGTTAATGAATTAGGTAATGAGGTAAATGGGGACACGTAGAAATCGAGCAATTTAGCCTAAATTTTCAACTTTTTTCGATCCCGGTTTGTTTTTAATGCACTTCTAGAATTGATTTTTCGGCCGTAACTCGAGGGGCGGCTCTAATATTTGCAGATTCGTGATTTTTGTATAAAACTGCCCCAGCACAGAAATTTGAAGCGAAATCGCATTTAAAAAGTTTGGGGTGCTACGATTTTTATTGTTTATAAGTAAACATTTAGTCAATTCACATCATAACTTTGACTTACAGTTAGTTAGTACATACATACACAAGCATACACAATTCAACAATAGCTATTCGACATTAGTATAAAGTATAATACATAGTTTAATATTTAGTATATTATAACCTACAGAAACAGTACAAACGGCTTATCATAAAAACAAAATCCATATCATCACCTAAATACACTAAACACTAAATAATTAAAATATTACAGAGTAGGTGAAAATTTTCACTTGAAGCTACCTATGTACATCAAACCAGTTCATCAAACAAGTATTTATTTTCAGCTTACCAGAAGTACAGAATAATCATTGAAGCGCGCAAGGCACATGGGATATGAGGTTGAAGAATAGTCTAAATGTGACCATCTTCCAAACTGAATTACCTAATACAAGCAAGACAAATATAACTTTTATCAAACAATCCAACAATAAATCTCCTGACATTAACCTGTCATACGAATGAAGAAAAATCAAGTTCACAAGAATACAAACTACTCGACTCTGCTAAAAAACCAAAATCATATACGAAAAGACTAATAACAATAACTAATAAAGTAATAACACATCAGAATAAAAAACCCAATTTTCTTCAGATAACGCACCCCTATTTCGTAACTTAATCTAAGATTTTAGTCTTATTTTGTACAAAACAGCAATAAAAAACTAGCTTGACGGTTCCAACTAACTACTCAATCATACATGCATCACGCCACACCCATTTAAAATCCTAAATCTTTGCGAAAAAAAGACGTCCCATGTTACTGTACCCCAGTATTGTGCTTTGACACAAAATAATATAACAAATTCGTGACATTCAATATAATATAGTATCATAAACCATATGAGCCTTGGAAAGGTACAATCCATCATCATGATATCATGAAGATATGAAAAGTCACGACAACTCCAGCAAATGAACTCATATAAATACGACTAGTCAAACCACGAAAATTGAAAATTCGTGCGTATATTCCACAGAATACAGAATGAATTCATTCAAGCAGATTTATACTTATAGTTTGAACTTTTTAAAAATGTTTTCCCTTCCCACCCCTGCTCTCATCAATCTGTATCATTCTTGAAATTGCAAATCGAAGTAGATTGTTTTAGTGTATTATCCTATCCAATGTAGGATTCAGAGAACTCTCACAACAAAATTATAATAGCCTGATCTTTTACAATGACAATAACCTACGCTAGCTCCTACTATTGAAAACAAAATTCTTTTATCGCTTTTATATTAACTTATTAACAGACTTATTAACTTAATAAATATTAACAGACTGTAAAGAATCTATCGTAATATTTTTCTCTACATTTTCCTTATATATTATTTAGAAAACTAAGAATTACACTTTTTAATTTGTGGCTGTAGTGTCTCTAAAAGGCCCCGTGTGAACGTCAGAGGTCTCGATCTGTAATAAAAGGCAAATGACTTTAGTTTTTTTTAACTGTCATCTATCTATTCATATCTTCATTTATGTTTTAATTGTCTTTTACTGTCACTTACTAGGATTTACCGGCGCGACTATTTTTCTTTGTGATGAGGTCGTCGACGATTTGGTGAACCAATTCGCTGTTCTTATGCATGTACACCAGTGTTTCGAACACGCCCTGTATAAGTTTTCTTGCTTGTGTGCCGCACCCATTGCTGGAACCTTGGACACTGAGCCCCGGAGTTAGTCTATAAAGATCTATAGGAAGTACAGAGCATAGGATCTTGTCGGCTTTTACAATGTGGCCATCCGTTTCAGTTAGGGCTGAAAGTGAGAGTCCAAAATTCTTCGCAATTCCATCTACGAACTTTGCTGTAGTTGCACTCGCTAGAATGTCCAAATCTCCGGCATCGAAGGCTTGTGGTGGTGACTTCCCACATCCAAGGGAGAGAGCAATGCTCGGCACCTGTAATTAAATACACGCAAATAAACAAATTATTGAACTCGATTGTGCTACGGATTGATCATTAACAATGGTAGTGGGGGGGGGAGCTTACCTCCTTGAAACTTCTTTTTGCCATCTTCTGATCAGCTTCACTAATTTTCGGATTTTCTGATCCTTCCTCTTTGCCCATCTTTAGCCATGCGTCCATCTGGCTTATTATCGCTCCAATTGTGGCGTTGGTTGGGTTGTTGGCGAGCACGCCCCCGTCTAACAAGCCTTTCAGATTGACTTGGAACAGGATTGGAATGGATGAGCTCCCCTGCGCCGCGCTCCACACAGGCGTGTTTTCGGGAGCAAATCTGGAATCAGATGGAGTGGAGCTTGAATTCGAAAGGATTCGCAATCGCAAAGGTCCATCATCCACCTGACTACTCATGACGAAGACCCTATTAGAAAAAACAAATAAAATTTACATAAAATTAACACAGTTATTGCACCTACGAACGTAACTAATGTGATTATCGTACGTACGTAACTACTCATATTATCGAGTTACCTTTTTTCTTCGTCCAGATCGGCCATTGTTCTGGTGTTCCCAAACCATTTTTGAAAAATGTCCTCCATCGTTGCAGTTGGGACTGGAACCTGGACATCACTCTTCTCAAGCCCTAATAGTTCGACTCGGAGTTGCCACATCATCTTTGTGATTTCTGTCACGTTCTTTCCTATTGCCAGACTTAGCACGATAATAGAGCCGATGGAAGACCCGCCGAAATAGTTGAACATGTCACATATTTTGGCTTTATTGTCGTTGGTCGTAGCTCTCAACACCATTTCGAAACAGTGTAGCATGGCGAGAGTGAAGAGTCCTCGCATAGCGCCTCCATCGCATGTTACCAGTGCGCCGATCCCTGCTTTAGAGGGATCCCGGAAGTAGTTGGCGATGTCGTTAAATTCAAATACTTTAAATGCTTGAAGGGGTCCCATGTCAAAAACTGGGCCAATGTCATCACATTCGTGTCCCTTGCTCTCACTGTCTACCTTGCACTCTTCGCTGCATCCTGCCTTATCCTTTGGACAATTTTTTGCTCCTACCGACTTAAGGACGTAGACACAGTTCATAATAAGCTTGAGTTCATCGTCTTTTCGCCCAGCTTCCTTCTCCACTCTCTGACCCGCATAATGAAGGGCAGTCGCATGCTCTTCGTCATGTAAGCTAATATTCGCGTAAAAACTGACGATGGCCTTAAGACTCAAGGGCCTTTTCATTATCGCGGCTACATGGAGCATGCTGACCCCTTGTTTGCCATCGTAGTTGAACCTCTGGTTAACGTTAACCTCGGGCGCTCTAAGATGAGTGCACAGCTCCTCGATTACTTGATTGTTAATCAATGTAGTTATCTGTTCACTCATATTTTCGTACTCCCCCATGACTGACCACTTACAATTAATCTTTGCCGGTAATTTTAGCTAATCCTGAACTCAGTTAATGATTATTATACAGAACTTTAGAACAAACTTTACTTGACTTTATTGCTTTTGGACTAAATTTCAGTACAAGCCATAACGTACACCAATAATACTTTGTCGTACCCTTTAATTTTAGCCCAAACACAGTTTATAATGTTGCTGCTAATTCACAATTAAAAAAAATAACTGACTGTACGAACCGTATTATTTGTCAAAACTGATTTCACCAAGAACGAAGCATGCTCTCAACACAAAGCAAAGTTAAAAACCCATGTGGCCGGCTTTTAGCTTTCCACTAAAATGCTTTCTCTTTTGGGGCATTGTGCAACGTGCAACATGGGTTTACTCGTGCGGACTCCGTAGACTGATTATGAGTAGAATCATCAAGTTATATCATCAGTTTAATAATAAAATAGTACCGTGATCAATACTCTCTGATAACTTCCCTATTCTAAATTATTATCTAATTATCTAAATTAGTATAATCTAAGGTCTATTGATTTAACTAGCTTGACTAATTCAGATAATGGCTGTTGAAGATGATGATGAATAAGATAAGGTGGGAGGCTCTGGTAGCTGGTATAAACCAATCTACCTCTTGCTTATCAACCCTTCTACATTATATATCATCTTGTGTGTTTGAAGCTTGTGAGTTTTTTATGTATTTTTTTGTAGGTCAATTTTACGATGGAAGTGGAAGCATGCAAAAATACTTTCATGATACTTTCACAACTTCATGAAACACTAAAATCAAGCATTGTCTCCTATTTCAGAATGTAATAGTGAGTAGTATGAAACACAAATTTCCTTTCTTTTATCATTCGCATCCAATATTTTTCAGTTAACAGGGACGCAATAGTCGATTTTGATACAGGTCCCGCTATAGGTTAAAATGGAGGCCTTTAGCCCTCATGTTCCTACACATGGCATAATTGTGCCATAAGAATAATTATAAACACACAAATCATGAAGGGTTTGAGGACTGCATACAGGCAATAGACAACAATTTGATTCAATTTTCAAATACTCAGAAATGTATTCTTATCAACAATGGATCATCATCTCGAGTCGAGTAGATATGCTGAATTGCTGAGCTAATTGCTTGAGTGCTTTAATAGCGCGATATATTTTATTACAAAAGAGAAAAATGGCACAAGAGAGTCATTGTCATTAGTATGACTCAAAAGATGCTGACTTGAGAACTTTCCTCTGTTTTCATTGCCTTTCCCCTACTTAACACACCTGAGTGGATTATTATGTCTCATTACCAAACGTAACATGGGGTAGAGGTCAGAGGTAGAGGGAGGGGCGAAGCCCATATACTAAATTAGCTATTCACTTCAGCGGGATTGAGGAAATGTATTTCTGACTCTATCCACTTTTTATGACATAAATACACTCATCAATCAAGTAGTTACCTAATCTACAAAATTTATCCGGTACAGGGTTTAAACTAACTCCTATATTTCCCATATCTTTCGTACAATAATATTCATTATTATTCATTATTTATCACTCATCATTGCCTCTCCTTCAAATAATATTGGCTCCATTGCATTGTTGCATTTTAGCTGATCTGTATTTTATTTGTTAGATTCCGATGAGCATGAGGTATTCCGTTCTTGTATGCGATGTATGCACCTTTCTTTGTTACAAGTATAGTAACGTACAAAGGAGTACACCTAACTGGAGAGTTAAAACAGTTTTAAAAATTTATAGGTAAAACGTGCATTACTTACAGGCAAAGTTGTATTTTAGCAATCTCGTGCAGAGAAATAGCCATTATATAACATATTTTGACTGCTAAGGACCAATATTTATGGACATTTTATGGTAATAGCTATTGGCCACTATATGAGGGGCTGTTATAGCCATTAAAATCAGCCTTATGCTATATTCTATCTATCAACTTACCTCGTAATGGGATATCGGACTGGAACTAGAACTCTCATAGAATGGGAGTACGGTGACATGCTTTTTCGATGGAAAGCTCTACTACGCGTGTAAAACAAGATCCTGTTTTATACTTGAAAATACGAAAAGATAATATTGGTAGTAGAAAATGGATAGTGGTATTTCGGAAAGTTCGTAAGCACTACTTTATTTCTTCTAAATGTCAGCAGTTTAATAAATTTAATAACAGGTAATTTTAAAAATATTGTTCTCCTGAGAATATCAGTTCTCGTGGTTTAGCTGTAAACTCAAAGGTAGGCATTTGGGAAATAAAGCAATTTAAATATAAAGAGTAAAGTAATAAAGCTCTGCAAAATACAAAGAAGGCGAAAGGAAATGGGTAGTTTCCCTTTGCACTACAATATACTTTACCCTCTTATTGAAATCTCGTGGTAATCACATCATCATCTTTCCCGTCATCATCATCACCACAAAAATCGCATCGCAAGTGTCTGCCTCTGACAAAGTCTTTTCATTTTCTCCCTATTACAACGTGCCACACGAGTGAAAGGGGAAGAAATTTTTTACCGTCCTTGTTTGGCTAGCTTTTCTAATCACAAAAAAAAATGTCTGTCCGACTCTCTTATTTGAATGACATGAATGAACTATCCGGTTTGTTACATAATATAAATTGATCATAATTAATAGAATAACGTAGCTAAAAGCTAAACTACTGAATGACAGAAATGCTACATGTCATTTGACAAAAAATAAAAGTTTAAAATTGCAAAAAGTCGAATATTAAAACTTTAAGCAGTGATTTTTCA
>JAQGAG010000861.1:0-12417 GCA_034696835.1 Lepidocyrtus lignorum
GTCTTGTGCCGTGTCATTAAATAGTAAAATTTGATTTGTTTCATTATTATTTAAGGTGAAGAAGGCGTAATGGCGACTGACAATAAAATCAAAATGGAGAGCCTATACAAACTAGACTCTGATCTGAACAACGAAGACATGAAAAAGTTTTTGGAGGCAATGGGTAATCCTTAATCCATCACATGGAATATTATAAAATAAAATTTTTCAGACGCAACTTTTCTATAACATTCTCCACAGTAAAATTTACTAATAATTACAAATTCTTTTTTAAAAAGCGGTCGACGACCTGATTATACAAGCAGTCCTGACAACCAAGACGTTAATCGTTTTCTTCCGAAAGATGAACGATACCCACTACAACATCATTAAGCTTACCAAGTATATTACAATCGAGCTGACATTCGAATCCGGAGTTGAATTCGGAGCGGAGCTTCCCGATGGACGAGCCGGTATGAACATAATCACGGTGGATGAGGAAAATCATACAGTTACCCGATTGATCAAAGTGGATGGACTGGAGGCAACTTGCATTTCCCAATTTGGGGAGGATGGAGTCAACACCACGGTGACGGCGAAGGATACCAAGGCATCTCTCAGTTTCAAGCGATGCGAGGACCAACCCCCGGAGAGTGAAAATATTATTAAAATTCTCAAAGACAAGTATTTTGTGGAGGAGGGAAATGCTTTAGTCAATTAACTGGTAGCTAAACTTGTTAAACGAGGGTAGCCATGATTTGTGCTCTCATAGCTTTAAGTTGATAATTATGCTTAAGTGTCAGTCAGACGACTTGTTATGTTCAGGTTTGGAGTAAAATTCACAGTACAGATATTAAGCTAGATATAGATATGACAGCATTGACAACCCTAAAAAATAAATTTTACTCGTGTTTTTTCGATGTAAATTTCCACATGAATCAAGATATATTGTTGCTGTGGCAAAACTTTTGGATTTTTTGTGTTCATACGTCCTCCGAAATTGAAGCATTTCCTAAAATATAAGTACCTAACTACCTAGGTAAGTTCTCCCTGCCTGGTTGAAAACAAGAAACGAATCGAAGTGAAATGAAGTAGAATATTTACAATCCGCATACGATCTGGATTTCGTACAGCCATCAATAGAAATTGGCAGTTGGCAATACTATACATTACAGTTATAGGTGATAAGTACCTGATAGCATCCGTTACATATGTAAGTCAATAGTTACAGTACGGACGGTGTTACCAACTTTTTTAGACGGTTTAGTCATACTGAATAAAAAAGGTTCTGAGCATATTATCGTATCAAACAGCGTAATGAAAATTACTTTGATTCTACCTCTAATACCTACCTCGACCTCGAGTCGAATATAATCGGTAGTTAAAATAAAAAAGGTAGCCCTTGTATTGCTACTTTCATGCTTTCGCTGTGGGAAAAAGCATGCGGTGAACCATCGGATATGTTGTTAATCCAAAAGGACAAAAAATTCTGTTCATGTTACACCAAATATGTTCTGCTTATCGCTACATTCCCCTTCTGTCTTAATTTTAATTAAGCACTAAAGCATTTTTCACAAGTCTGAAATACATGTTCGTGTGTCCTCCTCTCATTCATAATTCAGAGAGAAATAAATACACAATCAGACACTCGTTAACTTCACTTGACAAAAATATTTTAAAAATATAAAAAATATAACTACCGTTTAATTTTTTTTACCGTCCATAGTAATTTTATTTATTGATTTTTACCTTTGAAATGGAGGCCGCGAGCGATAACGCATTTTACCTGGATTACTGGGCTCGCATAAATTTAAAAAATCACTGTCTCATCTGTTTCCAACCCCAGGACCTTAAAACTTTTCGGGATGTTGCTGGAATAGGGACCAAATTAAAGAGAGACTTCACCCCCATTATCAACTACCTAACCGGGACAGATCCCACCTACGACAAGAATGAATTGGAATGCCTTCAAAAGGGAATCCCATTAATAAAAACTCTGCCACCGTTGTGCCGATCATGCTTCAACACCTTGTCACGGTTACATGACTTACACGAGGAACTGATGGGTATTCAGGGATTGATTCAAAAGCAGACTGAATTTGCCAGGCATTTGGTGACAAAGACCATTCAATCGTCGTCCATGAACTTATCCACTCGCGAAATATTTTACTCCGAGATTCACTCCGGCAGAATATCCGGGAAAGCGGCTTCCGATGCTACATATAAATTTGTTCAGGGTCTACATGACAAAATAATTGGGGAAGGTAATTCGATTTTAGTGATTCCGTAGAATGTCCTTATTTTTTTACTGTTTTGCTAAAAAAAGTCACAGAAAATGAAATGAAATTTTATGTATCCTTGAATACAGGAAATAACAAAGTACAATATCCATCCCGGGTTCCTCCAGACTATGTCCCGAATCGACTAACTCGAGCAGTTTCAGTCCTGAAATCTGTTCCAGTAACTGTTGACCCACCCTGCATGTGCATGAGATCGGATGGAACTACTCCAGAAGTAAATGAAGGCCAGACTCAGCTTTCTGTAAATTTTACACCCCACCCTACAGAAAACATGCCTTCGATGCCTTCCCAAACGTCCGTCGTAACTCCTCTCGGAACAGGGCAACCAGATTTTGAAAGGGATCCCTGCGTTTTGGAAGAAAACGCTGAAATATCAAGTGACCTTCTTGAAACTGACATTGAAATTACAGACATCACTCGTCCTACTGACATGTCCAGTGAGATGGAGAAGGAAGATGTAGGGCACCAAAATCCACATAGCATGAAGAAACGACGGTTGGATTGTGATGTAGCTCCCAGATCTGTTCCGACAACGGATAATTTATTACGTATTAGATTTGCTTATGGAAGCACTTCAGAGGAGAATGGGGACCAGCCTGAGGGTCCTGCAAATTTTACACTCGAGACTGCAGACAACACGACTTCAATGTCTTCACGACACTCCACCGAATTTCCACTTGAAACAGGACAAACAGATTGTTGGATGAATGCTGACGCTGAAGGAGAGGACAGTGGAAGATCTGATGACTTTTCCCCCACCAGTGAAGTTATGGACATACTTTCTCCTCTTGACATATCTAATGAAGCGGAGACTGAAGTCGTCGTCCCAATATCAGATCTGCAAAGGACGCTAAAACGACGACTGGAATGTGATGTCCCAAAATCTGTAGAGGAAGTACTTGCTAGACTTGACGCAGAAGGGATGATCATAAACGAAAATAATCCTCATTGGAAATTCATGATTCAGAAAGCCCTATCCATTTCCAATGATGCTGGTGAAGAGGAAATAGGAAGATTTGTAAAGGATGTTAAACACGGATGGCTACGGAGACATAAGAGGTCAAATCCTGGACTTACTCTAAAAGTCGTACACTGTAAAAATAAACGCCTTCGAGGGGCCTGGAAGTTGGAGAAGGTGTGTAGGATACTTGAGATGAGAAACTTGCCCCGGGACATACTAGGGCAAGTACGAGAGAGACTTATTGACGCAACTCCCCCCTCAGCATCAAGGCTTAAAATCCGAGATGACATTTCATGTGAAGCTCAAAATAAAGCTGTTGAGTTGATCAAAGAAATTCATCAAGTTTCACAAAAACTAGCTTTCAACGCGGATAAACCCAATTGGAGAAGGATTATCGGAGCAGCGCTAGCCATCCGGGACTACACGGATTTAAACGAGTTGGACGAATTCGCTGCCAGCCTACAATCAGAGAAGTTCTGGTGTACTGAAGAGCCCTTTAAATGGATGCTACGAGAAATGAATAATCAAAAATGGAAACGAGCTAATCGAGCGTTCCTGAAAATGCAAAGTTGTAAACGTTGGAAGAAAAAAGTTTGTGCTGTTCTGCACTCATTGGACAAATTCCCAGAGGAGTCACTTCTCTACCTCAAAAACAAAATAGTTACAGGTAGGAAACCCTTCAAACCATTTAATAAGTCAAAACTTAGGATCCAAGTTGACTCTGCAACATCCTCAAAGTCAAAAAATCTATAGCGAAATCGCCGAAAGTAGGTAAGAATCCAATTGCTTAAAATTCATTTATGGAGCCGATTAAGTGGATACCTTCAAATAATCATAACAGAATTTTGGGGTTTTGTAATTTTTTAAAACATTTAATAAAAAAAGAGTGTACATAATATATTTAGGCCTATTCACGTACAACTTATTTTTTCTTTCCGTCATATCATCAGCATTGTTTTTTTTTAACATTCTCAGGAAATTATTCATGGCTATGGCTTTGTTATCAAGATGATTGCAAGCTTATCATTATCATCAATATTATACAAAAATGCTCAGTTAGTTACACCATAAATTGTAAAAATTACCACTTACCCGATTGTAAAAGCTACCCGATTGATCAAAGTTGATGGACTGGAGGCAACTTACATTTCCCAATTTGGGGAGGAAACACTCATCACTACGGTGACAGCGAAGGATGCCAAGGCGTCTCTCCGTTTTAAGCGGTGCGAGGACCAACCCCCGGACAGTGAAAATATTATTAAAATTCTCAAAGACAAGCATTTTTTGGAGGAGGGAAATGCTTTAGTGAATTAACTGGTAACTACTTTTGGTAAACGAAAGTAGCCATGATTTGTGCTCATAAGCTTTAAATTGATAAGTATATGTTTGTAAGTGTCAGACTAGATGACTTACTGTGTCAAAGTTGACATTCACGTACCTACCTACATTATTATGGGCGCAATTATCTATTCAATGCAATTATTACTAAAGCCTATACAGTATGCTATTAAATAAAATTGAACTTATTTTACTCAATTTTGTATTCATGACAAGTAAATTAATTGGTACCATATGAATAAGGGTAGAATTACTGTGGCAATACTTTCTGATTTTTTTTTGTGTTTCTGCCTAGGTCATCTGAAATTGAAGCATTTTTCCTAAAATATTACAAAAGGGCTTATGCATACTCTCCTGGTTTAAAAAAATGAAAACATTTACGCATGTTAAAGTTGTAATTTTAATCCGTAAACATTCCCTAGACCAACTGCCATGAATAAAATTTTTCAGTTGTCAGTACTCAGTACCATACATTTCGGATATACGTGATAGTGTACATCCGTTAAATAAGTCAATACATTGTTATCAACGGTGTTTCCAAAATCTTATTAGAGGGTTTAGCCATGAATGCTGGAAAAAGGTTCTGACGATGAGCATGTCATATCAAATAGCGTAATGAAAAGTACTTCCATTCTACCACAGTCATAATATAATTTTGGTTGCTTAAAAAGTAGCCCCTACATTGCTCCCGTACCTCATGCTTTTACCGTGGGGAAAATCACTCAATGATGAATGATCCATCAATTACTTCTAGAGCAGAGGGACAAAAATTCTTTTCACGTTTGACCATGATAATTATGTTCTCCTTATCGCTAATGCGTAAATCGTAAATGCTTATCGCTACATACCCATTTTAAGCTTAGTTTTAATTAAGCCCTAAAACGTATCCCCTTTTTGACAAGTCTAAAATAGCTTCATGTTTCTGTCTCTCATTCATAATTCAGAGAGAAGTGAGCACACATTGCGTGCCTCCTTTTATTCCACTTGACTAAAGTTTTTTATATTGAATTATAATTGCTGTTTAATTTTTATTTATTGCCATTCTTATTTTTTATTAATTTTATTGATTCATTCACCTTTGGAAATGGAGGCCCCGAGACATGGCGCGTATTACCTGGATTACTGGGCTCGCGTAAATTTAAAAAATCATTGCCTCATTTGCCTCCAGCCTCAGGAGTTTGAAACCCTTCAGGAAGTTGCTGGAAGAGGAGACAAATTAAACAGAGACTTCGCCACCATTATCAACTACCTAACCGGGACAGATCCCACCCATGACAAGAGTGAACTGGGATGTCATCAGAGGTGGATCCCATTAATAAAAACCCTTCCAACGTTGTGCCCAGCATGCTTTAGCACCTTGGCCCGGCTGCTCGACTTACACGAGGAACTGTTGGGTATTCAGGAATTGATTCAGAAGCAGACTGAATTTGCAAGGCATTTGGTCACTTTGACAATTCAATCATCATCTCCGTCCTTGTCCGCTCGTGAAAAATTTTGTTCCGTGATTCACTCTGGGGGGATATCTGGTGAAGCGGATGCGGGTGCCACCTATAAATTCGTCGAGGGTCTACATGATAAGATAATTGGGCAAGGTAATTCTATTTTAGGGATTCCCTGGAATATCAATATTTTTAATGTGTTTGCCTGAAACTGCAGAGGATGAAGGCATTTTTATTTTATTTTGGTATACAGGAAACAACCAAGTACAATATCCATCCCGGGTTCCACCAGACTTTGTTCCGAGTCTAACAACTAGGGCAGCTTCAGTCCGGAATCCTGTTCCAGCAACTGTTAACTTACCATTCCTAAGATCCGATGGAATCACTCCAGAAGCAAATGAGAGCCAATCTCATCGACATGTAAATTTTATGACTTCGATGTCTTCCCAAACCTCCGGCGTAGCTTCTCTAGAAACGGGACATCCAGATTGTGAAAGAAATCTTGACATTGTTGAAGAAACCGCTGAAGTATCAGGTGACCTTCCTGGCTCCGACAATGAAGTTATAGACATCGCTTGTCCTACTGATTGCCATCGCTCCGTGGCTTTAATGTCTTCCCAAACGTCCGTTGAAGCGCATCTAGGAACGGAACAGCCAGATTGTGGAAGAAATCCTGACGTTTTGGAAGAAAGTGCTGAAACATCGGGTGACCTCCAACGCACCGGCAATGAAGTAATAGACATCGCTTGTCCTACTGACACGTCCAGGGAGATTGAGAAGGAAGATGTAGGGCACCAAAATCGTCAAAACATCAAGAAACGACAATTGGATTGTGATGTAGTAGTGTCCCAATCTATTCCAAGCACAAACAATTTATTGCGCATTGGATTCGCCTATGGAAGTACTTCAGAGATGAATGGAGACCAGACCCAGACTCCTGCAAATTTTATAAGCCATCCCGAAGACAACCCGTCTTCCTTGTCTTCACAACACTCCACCGCACATCCACTGGAAACCGGACAAGCAGATTGTTGGATGAATCCTGAAATTGCTAGCGCTGAAGGTAAAGACATTGAGGGAACTGATGATCTATCCCCCAGCAGTGAAATTTTGGCATGTTTAACTCTGTTTAGTAGAAAATTATGAAAAATAAGATGCATTTAGATATCTTTTTTGGTATACAGGAAACAAGACAGTACAATATCCATCCCGGGTTCCACCAGACGATGTTCCAAACGTAATAACAAGGAATGCCTCAGTCCCGAAATACGTTCCAGTAACTCTTAAGTTACTATGCATGAGATCCGATGGAAGCCACCCAGATGTAAATGGGGACCAGTCTCATCGTTTTGTGAGTTTTACGCTCCATCCTGTAGACAACATGACTTCATTGCCTTCCCAAAATAATGTCGCGGTTCCTCCAGAAACGGAACAGGCTGATTGAGAAAGATGCTGCCGATGAAGGAGATGACTCGGAAGGGTTTGGATCTGACGACATTGGAACAGGCGATGGAGTTATGGACACATCGCTTCCTTTAGACGTCCCCAATGATACAGATAAGGATGTCAGCGTCGCACATCCAAATCCTAATGAACACATGACTACTTCGACTTTAATGTCATCGCAACTCTCCTTTGCAGTTCCAGTTCCTCCGGAAACAGGACAGTCAGATTGTTGTGGAGATGGTGACGCCGATGGAGAAGACGTGGGGGGATCAGAATCTGATGACAATGGAACCGACGATGAATTCTCGGACACATTTGTTCCTGTTCAGGCATCTGAACATGAAAAGGTTGTTGCCATCTCAAATCAAGAAGGTACGAAGAAACGGCGCTTGGAGTGTAATATCCCGAGATCGGTAGATGAAGTATTTGGTCGACTTGACGCGGATGGGATAATTATAAAAGGCGATTCTATCAATTGGAGATACTTGATTCAGAGAGCTCTTTCGATTTCCGAGGGTGCCAGTGAAAAGGAATTAGCAACATTCGTGGCGGATATTAAATACAAATACTCATACGTTAAATTTTCGGGGAAAAATGGACGATCAGGTCAGTCCAAGGTGATCGTCCAATACGTTAATAACACTCGGGGTGTATGGAAGCGGGAGAAGGTTTGCAGAATATTGGAGATGAGAAAATTGCCGGAAGACATGCTAAGGCGAGTGCGAGAAAGGCTTATTGGTCCAACTCCTCCCTCCCAATATCCAACACTTAAAAACCGAGATGACATTTCAGCAGAAGCTCAAACTGAAACTGCTAGATTGATCACAGAAATTCAGCGAGTTTCACAAAAAATGGCTTTCAACGCGGGTAAGCCTAATTGGAGAAGGATTATAGGGGCAGCGCTGGCCATTAGGAATCCCACGGATTTAAATGAGTTGGATGGATTTGCTGCCAGCCTAAACTCAATACAGTTCTGGTGTAGTGAAGAGTCTTTTAAATGGGTGAACCCAGAGCCGTCACATACAAAGTGGAAACGAATTAATCGAGCGTTTTCGAAAATGCAAAACTGTAATCGCATGCAGACAAAAGTCTGCGCTGTTCTTCACTCGTTGAACAAATTCCCAGACGAGTCTCTTCTCTACCTCAAAAACAAAATAATCATAAGTAGGAAACCTTTAGAAAACGTAGCATCCAATTAGACTCTACATCATCCTCAACAACAAAGTCAAAATATCCCAAGCGAAAATGCAGAAAGTAAAATTACAATTGCTTAGCATTCGTTAATGGAGTGAGGACATCAAATAACATAATCACACTACCAACAGAATATGGAGTGGCAGTTTTTTTTTTGTAATTTTGTAAAGCATTTTAAATTAAATGATTTAATAAAGAAAAAGTGTGTACATAATATAAGACAACACTTCCTTCATTTCAATTATTTTGTCTTCTGCCCGCGACCGAAAAAAAGTATTTATTGAAACAAACCAATTAATTAGTCAAATACGAGCTAATTATATTATATTTACCAGGCCTGACTTGCATATCTATTCACTTAAAACGATATTATCCTTCGGCCATCATCATTTCAGTTTTTAAGATTCTCTATAATTACTCAAAGCCGTCAATGCTATGGCTTAGGTAGTTTGGTTTTAATATCAAGATGACGATATCATATCAGAAATTTAAAACAAAAAGCGCTCAATTACATTTAGTAACACAATGCATTTGTTTAAAAGTGGATGTTATGTACATTTACAATTTCAAATTCAGCTTTCAAATCGGCTACTTCCAACCACACATGGATAAAACGTGCCACGGCCTATTAAGAGATACCTTAGTTTTAAGCATCTAAAAAAATGGATTTTCATGAGGGGATTGAGATTGTACCAATACGAAGGCAATGTTGTTGGTGTATAAATACTGTTCTGAAAATTAATTGTTTTGTGGATGAGACCAATTCTAAACTCTAAACATCAGAAATGTGTGATGCGATCGAAAGGGATTTGACAAGTGCATTTTGAATGAGACCTTCATACCCTTCATCATCCCCAAGAACAACTTTGGAGGAGTATTTGTTTCCCCCATTCCCACCTTTACCCCCACTACCTTGCTGCTGATGCTTATGATGCTTCCACATTTTCTGAATTTGTCGAGCGCAATACTCCTCCCGTTGACGCCACATTGTGGAGCTTATTGGTTCATAGCCAGGTCGGTCCATGGCAACAGTGACCTCGTCAATTTCCACTGGCTCGTCAGAAGTTTGACCTTTCTTCCTAGCAAAGAAGTCCTTTGTAAGGGAGTCCACAATGTCCACGCAGTATATCATATCCGATTTGCAAATTGGAATGTCCATCGAGATGATTTTGAATTTGTTCGGCTTTTGAATCTGAAGTGGAGGTTCAAGAATGTCGAGAAGATCGGAGAGCTCTTTGTATTTTATGTATTGTGTCCCGTCTGGGTCAAATTGCGCCCATAATTCGTAATACATGTCGTAATCGTCATCGGTCAGCCCCTCCTGGACGTCTTCAGTAGCTTGGGAATAGTTTTCCAGGATGACTGCGATGTACATGTTGATGATGATTAGGAAACTCATGATAAGATAAGCAAGGAGGAAGGCGATTCCGACTGTGGCATTCCCACAATCCCCATTTTTCCCAAGTTCTGGGTCGGGGTCATCACAATCATCCTCATTCATAATTCCATCCAGGACCCCATCCCAGCCTGCGGAAGTGCTCATTTGGAAGAGGAGGATCATTGACTGGAAAAACGTTTGGAAATTGTAAACCTCATCAAGGGCCCCTCTCAGCTTGACATTCATGAAGAAGCCCATTCCAAATATGGAGAAGATGAACATGACCAGGAAGAGAAGGAGACAAATGTTGAAGAGGGCTGGAAGGGACATGGCTAATGCGAATAGGAGGGTCCTGATCCCCTTAGCGCCCTTCACAAGCCTGAGAACTCTGCCCACCTTGGCAACCCGGACCACTCGAAGGAGCGTTGGGGACACGAAGTACTTTTCAATGAGGTCACTCAACATCATTCCAGCGATGGACATGAAAACCACGACAAAGTCGAATAAGTTCCAAGGCTCAGCAAAGTAGTGGTGACGATGAGCAAAGATTTTCAAGCAACATTCTGATGTGAAAATGGCAACAAATACGCTGTTGATATTGGCCAAGCCCTCATCCCAAGCTTGGGACATTTGGTAATGGTCCATGGTCATGGTGACCATATTAAAGCCGATGAAGATCATAATGACCATGTCAAACTTTGTGTTTGTCACGAACTCAAAGACCATCAACTGTGGCTTCCACTAAAACAATGAAAAATTGAAAATGAAAAAAGTGTTTCATTTTACCCCAGCCCACATTTTGTCATTGCCAATGTAATGAGGTTTTCTTACCCTTGGTTTGGGAACGGATTTAATTGGCTTCTTATTTCCCATTTTCTGCATTGCAGCATAATACGCTTTCTGATCCTCCGTCATGAACATCTCCACAGATCCTCCAGATTTCTTCTTTTGCTCGTTGAAGTTATCAATGATAACACCAACGAATAGATTGAGTGTAAAAAATGAGCCAAAAATGATGAAGATTACGAAGTAAATGTACATCACGAAGCTGACTTCCCTATGGGGCTGCTCATCAATTTCCCTGGAATCGATGGCGTCATTCATAATTCCAATCCAACCCTTGAACGTGGCCACTTGGAACAAGCATAGATATGCCTTGCCAACATGGTCAAAGTTCATCACGGAGTTCTCCCAAGTAAAGTTATTAGCCAGGCATTCCACCTTATTCCGAATGATGCGGTAATCAGGTCGACTTCCATCTTCCGGATCCAGACATTTGTGAAATTTCCCATTGAATAGCTGCACCCCCAAAATGGCAAAAATCAGCCAAAAGATAAGGCATACCAAGAGCATATTGACAAGATTGGGAATTGCTCCGATAAGAGCATTCACCACAATCCTCATTCCCTGCATCCTCGACATAGCCCTGAGAGGTCGGAGCGCCCTTAGCGTCCTCATTGTCTTAAACGCCTGCACATTTCCATATCCCAACATAGCCGCCACAAAATTAATCAATGAGACCATCACAATAACAAAATCCAGCCAGCACCACGCATTATTAAAATAAGCGACAAAGCCAAGCGCCACCCATTTCATCAACATCTCAAGGAAGAAGATAACCGTAAAGATTCTATCCATGTAAAACAGAAGGTCTGTGAGCACCGGATTGCTTGGCAGATGAACATCTTCCACTGCCAGAGCTGCAGACGACAGCAAAATCATGAATATCACCGCCGTTTCAAAGTACTTGTTTTCAATCAGGCGGAACAGCTTTAATCTTATATCAGCCCATGAGATCCCAAAGGGAGTGTCGTCCACAGAAAATAGGGGAAATCTCTCGTAGAACCTCGGCGGCATACAATCCGCCGGATATTCATCATCCTCCACCTTAGTCCCGTGGATTACTTGCTCCCCATCCCCGGATTCATCATCGTCATCCTCTATCCATTCGCCATCTTCGTCCTCCGACATCTCGCTACCTTCTCCTTCTTCATGTTCCTCATCTGAATCTCTTTCACCCCTACGTTCCTGAGTTTGCTTCGGCTTCCGATAATTTGCATGGGAGCCATATGACTGCAATGAATTGTTATCTTCTTGTTCATTCATTGCATCCTCCTCCTCTTTTGCTTTCACGGCAGCAGCTTTCATTTTGCTGATGTTATTCATCATTTTCTTACTGTTCAAGACTAGCTTTGCCGTGTCTTGCATTTTCTTTCTCCTTCTCCTCCTCTCAATCTCCGCCTGACGCATTGCCTCCTCCTCAGCTAGTTTTGCGGCAGCTGCAGCCGCTGCCCCTGGAACTATCCTGTTCTTGGCCCTTACAGCGAACTCGCCTAAGTTCTTGATGCCCTCTCTAACCTGCGCTCTCACCCATAATTTAAA
>JAQGAG010000862.1:0-12412 GCA_034696835.1 Lepidocyrtus lignorum
GCGTACGGACAGACGGACGGACGGACAGACGGACGGACCAGCGTCAAAGCCTATACATACCTTACAGGTACGTAATAATCAAGGACACCAATTCGCGGAAAGTGCGGAAAATGCCCAACTCAGGAATGACATATTAATTTCAACCTGAAACATATTGCAATGCATCATTGGTGATAAATGACAAATTTTTAACCAATGTTAAAACGCGTAAAATGCGCAAAACACGGAATCGTGATCGAAAATGCACAAAACGCGTAATCTTAGCCAAAATCCGCAAAAATTGGTTAAAATTGCCCTAAATATCTGCATTTTCGCAAAAACTGTATCTAAAATGACGAAAGTATTTTCAAAGCCAAATTACGAAAGAGAAATTTCAAATTTGGATTTTGATATTGAGGATTTTGAGAGCGAAAAATATTTTAATATTAAAAAAATAACTGATTCTGATTCCCTTTTTTGTTGGCAAATATAATGCTTTACAGCAAAAACTAAAAACGCGTAAAACCCGTAATTTAACTTTTCAAAATGCGGAATTTGTTCCCTAAAAAATGCACAAAGTTGGTGTCCATTATTATTAATAATATAATACATACTTTCATTTATTGGGTTTCACTTATATGATAATTACTAATGATTAGTTAAAGAGCAAACAAAACGTGCTTGATATTATGAGTCGCTAAATAATGGCAATTAATAGATTGGTCCCTTGTGTTGGCATCCGGACCTATACTGAAATAGCAATCATTAAAACGTCAAAATACCTATAAATGAAAGTAGTTTTGGATTTTTGTAAAACTTTGATTGTGACAGTGTAATTTTCTTCAGGGCAGAAAAGAAATATTTAATGCTCGCGATCGTGATATTCAAAATAAGCTTTTAAATAAAAGAAGTGAACTTCGTATTTCAAATAACACGCTGACTACATAATATATGCTAGTTATATGACATTTGCAAATTTAAAAGAATTTTGATGTTATCTACTTAGCTCTGAAAAAAAATACATAGTATTGTTAAATCAAATACCGTCTACGATGGTATTAAAATTGTTTATTATAAGTTTCAATCCTTTTTTGTGAATGCCTAATGCCTTGCATTCGTATCAAGTAGGAGGAAAAATTATTTCAATAATTAGACATGCCATACACGGTTTCATGATTGTTTAGTTGAATATCACGAATTACAAATATGATGGACATATGAACCAAACCCTGCCAAAAGTTTTTGTTAACTGTCAATCACTTTTAGGAGCCTAGTGATATGCTGCTGTTTCCATTTAAGTATTTCGTGTGTGCGAGAAAACGCCGTATGTGAATGAATGACAACTAAAACTTAATCAATTAGCACAATCGCATGGATTGATAAATGTAGTGCATTCAAAAATATCTGGTTAAATACTTATTTAAATGCCCTTTAGAACCATTGACGGACATACCCATTGTAATTGTAACACCTGCTACGGTAATATTATTTGAGTATTGCATACATATTTTACATATTACCGTAAAAGCTCTAATTGAAGCACAATCTCAATTAGAAGCACACCCAACGAAGGAGCTGCTTTAAAATAGAAGCACATCTCTAGTATAAGCACACCCCAAAAATTAATCCTACTAGATGTTGATAGCACAATATAAGGAGTGAATTAAAAGGAACATAAAAGAGTGAAATTGCCATAATTGAAAACCGATTAAATTCTGATGTGCTTAGTCAATTGAATATAATATGTTTAGTATGATTTTCTTTGCCAAAATCGGATAAATGTTCATGAAATATCTACGATTTTTTATCTTGGTTTTTGCAAATATTCGTAAAAATTTGTAGAAGCACAACTCTAATATATTAGCACACCTCTTTTAGAGGCACACCCTCCAAACCCCCATTTGTAAATAGAAGCACAGTGCTTCAATTAGAGCTTTTACGGTACCTATGTCAATGCCGTCTCAAGTTGAAAGGTATAAATTAGCGCATGATAATAAAGCCAATGGGTAGCATTCAGTAATTATGTAATCGTGTAACTGAGGATGAGAATTAGCGGTTGTTACTGCGATTGACCTTAAATTGTACCGAAGGTCAAGTAAACATGAATCATATTATATTATGATTAGAAGACGATCGTATATATGCGAGCATTGAGATGCGTCAAACGATGCATTTTATGCGATGCATAAAACGTCGGGAACTTTCAAGCGCAAAAAAGGTTAAAAACAATTTAATTGAAAAAATGTAATATAAATTTTATAGCGGTTTTTAAAAATTCGGTTAAAAGAGGTGGTTTATATTTTTTGGCTTGTTTCACGTCCTGCCTGGAGTTTAAAGAGAAGTCTTTAAGCTCCACGGTTGTTTTCATAAAAAACCTCAAGTCTTGGAGTCCTTCTTCTCTGCTGGCTTCTTCAGGTTACTTCTCTAAATGTTAAAATTAAACATGTTATTTACAAAATGCTAAATTTACCTATGAATCACAAATAGCGATATAACAAATTTACATACGCTTTCGACCCCTGTAGAAATACATGCCATGAGAATGGCCCCAAAGAGCAAAAAGTAAGCCACTTTAAACCCTTCCATTTTTTTGCAAAAATGTAAAATATATATAATATATTGGAGAATATGTAGTCAGAAAACTTGTATCGTTTGATATGATCTTAACAATAAAATTTGTCTCAGTTATTCAAGCATATTATGTGCTTTAGAGACGACTAGTTTTTCATGGCCTTGAAAAGTTATTAACCATCAGCCCATTATCAAGTTATGTTACATTACGCAAGTGCGCTCTTTCATAAAATATTTAATTACATGATATTAATTACTGCTTGCGGCATTTCCAAACAACAAGAAGCTGGATATGACGACACCGACAAACTTAAAATAAAAAAGTTATGACCTCCATGTATATCAATGATATTTTTCTAATTAAACATTAATGTAATCCATTTTATACCTTTGAAACAAATGCCTCGTCCAACAAAAATTGGCCTCGTCCAATACCAATAGGGTTTTCATCTAAGTACACCAAAAACAGCGCCACTCCGGATTTGTCCACATCTACTGATTGCGCTTTACAAAATTTTCCATTGATTAAATTTTTGGTTTCCTGTGTCTGTATCCCAACAAATAATCAAATACGATTACGACGTAATTTCATGTAGTTACATTACACTTCAATCAAATGACTTATATACCTGTTATAAAAGAATAAATTTTTTATAGATATTACAGTAAACAAAAGACCAATTGTCTAGTATAACCTTTGTAATGGCCTCTGCTGAGATGTAATAAGCCAGAAAAATCTTTGGAATTAATATGAACTGAGAGAAGAAGTATATATTCCATATTTCTCCCCGTAATATGTCCAGAAGAAAATAAGGACAGAACAGCCAACTCTCAACATGGACCAGTTTAAAGAAGTTTCTAAATACTTCATTAATTTCTGTAACAATCAACAATGCATCGTTGTGTTGTGTCCTCAGCTCGGCTAATGTTGCATTGCTTGTAATATCTTTCCGCAAAACATTCCTTACGCAAGCATTAAATGTAATACTAACGTATAATATATTAAAGGCAGACATAAGCAAAATATCCCGAATGAAATTCTCTTGTAAATTTCCAATGAAATCCAAAACCAATCCTAGTGTTCCAAATAATATTGTTACACCATTCAATTCCGTTCTATAAATTTCTTCTAAGACGGTGGTATGGTTTGAAGTTACATTGTTTGTCCATACAAAATTCCATTTACTTACGAGAAAGGAACTTGACAAAACAATTTCTTTAAAGCTATCCCCTTGAAGTAACCAATCCACCCTTATTGTTGATACGATGGAAATCAGAATAACAATAACTGCAGATATAATGGGCTCCTTGGCCACCTGAAATGTGCGAGAACCACGAGTTTTAATCATAGGGGACTTCAATTCAAAATATAAATTTAGCCAAATATTATTTAATGGACTTACTTGCTCAATTGGGGCATTGGGTCCTAAAAAAGTCTTCTTACTAAAGGACTGTAGAAGCCGTGAAATTTTGTTGCGGTCAAACAAAAACAATTTTAGCATAAAAAGTTGCAACATTAGGTCGCTCCCTAAATACCAAACATCTATGTAATGCTCCAAGTTTCCAATTTTGACTTCTTCTATGATATATTGCTTCAGTTGTAGGAAGAACCGACAGAGTCCAATGGTAGTTACCAAAATGAAGAATACCTTGAGCCAAAAGAAATGATCTCTGATTTAAAACCTCTAGCAACAAAAACTATTTCTAATTTAAATAAGAATTTTGTTATTAATTGATAGCGAATTAAAATTCAAACCATATGCGATAGTGATCCAGTAGTCCCGTCTCCTTTAAGGGGACTCAACCCCATCCAGTACATTATCTCAAAATGGGTTTGCAAAAATATAGGTTGGGTCGACGTTTGCTGCCTATTACCAATTTTTGAATCATGGCAACTGGATTTCCTTGAATGGTAATTTTTTGTTTCAAGATTCAACCAATGAATTATATTTTCTTGTTGGCCTTTAGGTTGAACCTTGTGTTTCCAATGGTGCGTTTTGAATGCACCACGATCTGAAGTTGTTTCTGGAGTATTATATCTTACGGAATTCAGTAAGCCTTGAATTTGGTTACAATTTTCGTTAGATTTATGATCAATTGGACTATAAAAGGATGAGGTTTGAGTAGTAGCTTTGCTGATTCTTCTGTGCAGGGGTACGTATGCATTTTCGGTGTCATTTCGAACAGTGTTGGTTTCCTGAATTTCGTTTTCAGAAGAGTGTTCTAAGGATTCCATCTCAATTATGACACGCGGAGCAAATACTTTGGATACTGGGAGTTGCTCTACTCTAGTGCTGCTTAGGATTTGTTCTTTTGATGTTCTATAAACGGGAAACTTGTTGAAAACCCATAATTTCAATTTTTCTAACATTGCTGGTTTTTGTAAGTAGTTGGCCACGTTAAGATTATATTTTGTAAACTCCAATTTAAAAATGGTTTAAATATCGAACTTGGAACCGATGCTGGTCTAAAAATGATTTTTGTAGGGGTTTTCAAACTCTGTTACTTGGTACGTTAAGATCAGTTAAAGAAATGAATGCAGTGTCCAGTTATTTGGTAAGTTGTATTGAAATTTGGCTTTATTACAAGTAACTCATACAAAGAATTTAAAAATAGAAGCGTAATGTGCATATGCAGGTAAACAATGGACTTTAATCGTAAAGCAAACATGTCAATAATATAAAAAAACGCACAGCGTGATCAACATGCACTATCAGTTTTAAATAAAAAACACGAAACTTTTAATAACTGGATTGGCGGGTATTCTGCAATGTGGCGTGAAGCAGGATGGATTTTTGATAACGTCGCATCAAAAAGTCTTACGACTGGACAAATTGCGTGTAAACTTTTTCCGATTTACAATATGCATAGCTATTTTTAAAGCTCTATTATTTAAACCAAAATAATCTTAGGCTTTCTAGACATTTTTGGCATCTATTTCAATGCAGCTTTTATTACCAAACAATAGTATTTGAAGGTCGGTTTATATTTGTGTCAAATAAAAAGGCTTTATCTAAAATAACACTAATATCGAAATATCTACTTGTTGTATATGAGCAATAATTGTAATTAGCTTTTGACTTCTGCCAATAATATGCCTACGTTATATTTACCCCACATCCAAAAATGACTAACAATCATCTTACATGACGATTAAAATTACGGGTCTTCAGAAGAGCATCCTGCCTAATCCCTTAATAAAATCATATTAACTGTAACACCAATAGAAAAATCAAGGATAACCATTGGTGTTGCTCTTTCAAAGAAACTGCTAGAAAAGAAGTAAATTTTCACAGGGGAACATGACTTCCAAAACCTAACTAAAAGTCTCGGTGTTCCACACTCAATACCCCTGCCATTTTCTTTTCCACTTTTCAACCTTTCACCAACCCCCATCCCACTAGTTAACCTCTCACTAATTACATAAGCCATACGGGGTAGACTGAGACATGTCTGAAAACAAACCAATGACGTCAACCAAACATTCACAAGAAGCAGTATGACAATTCTGTCAAGCTCCTCATGCTTTGAGATCAGTAAGTAGGCCGACACCGAGAAGGAAGCCACATTAAACGTGATACAAAATGACATCATGGATGACTTATGAATTTCATTGTAGTCTCGAAAAAGCACCTGAATCTCCCGATATATTTTTGTAACCACCAAATAACGTCTACCTTCTTTCCCAGTTAAAACTTTTTGTAACACAACCAGGGTCGCATTTAGGCAGAATATACAAATCAAAAAGTTGGATATCAAAATGAGCAATGCGGCATTTGCAAAGATCTGTGACGTAATGTATGTCAAAATACCACCTAAAATTCTACGAAAAATGTTAAAAAATAGACTTGAAAATCCAAAATGATAATTATTTCCCAAGTCAGAATAAACGATGGATGGAATAAATCTAGAAGGAGAATGAGGTAGCATAACTGCAATGAATCCAAACAAAATGGTCATTCCCAGGAATATACTTCGGATGATTTGAGCAATCAAGTTTATGAACTCTGCGTCTTTGGATTTGCGGTAACTAGTTTTACCTAAGAAGTAAAAAATATATATGACTAAAAAATTTAAACTTAAAGAAAATGCTTATTTTATACATTCTTACGATGTATGACGTGACGCTGTTCAAATTTCACCAAATTATTCAACAAATGGGCGACTTCTTTGGATTTTTCATGATGAAAATAGATCAGGTTCGAGAAAAATAAAAATGTAAACACTTTATACGCGTTGGTAAAATTATCTTGCAAATTTTTGCTTTCAAACACATATTGATAAAGGCTTGAAAATGCTGTTGACAACAGAACCGCAATCTGAAATTTCCATTGTTTTTTTGTGTGCAAAGGATTTTCTCGAAAATGATAAATCTTTTCATTTTCTGTTAGAACTATTGAACATTGATAAGGAAATAAATTGTACTTATAAATAGAGGATACCGTTTCTTCAAAAGTTTGAATTAGCTCGTTTGTAATTAACATTCTTTGTTAAATTCTTCGGATGATTTTTTTTTACAAAAAAAAGTTTTAAATTAATTTTAACTGCTTTAGGATTATAAGTTTAACAAAACGGTCTTAAGTGCTCTTGAAGATGATAATGCTTAATTTTGAGTACTGAAATTCTAAAGAAATCTGAAAAGTGTGAAGTATGAGGTGCTGGAATATTACCAGCTTCAGCTTATCCAATGAATCATGCCTCTTTTCAGGCTATCTTTAAGTTTAAACTTGGAATCATTAAAGTGTTGATGTTACTAAAAAGCAACAGAGCAAACCAAGGAAAATTGTAGGCATTTTGCTATTTCTTCCGCGTTGATTTGCTCCGGTCGCATTTGTGGTTGGATAACAAATTCATGAGCTTTGAGATATAAAATTATTTTATCGCTTTGGGAATATTTGCTGCTACAAGATAACGAATTAATTTAGCGTGAAACGCTGATACGAAGTTTTGAGCAGAATGAAAATATTTTCAGGCGATGACAATTATAAGCAAACATAACATACTTAACTGCTATTGGTAAAATGTTTTTTGAAAAATTGAGATAGGCGAAACATTTTGAAATATATGTGTACATTATGGTGAACGGAGCTGAAACTGTAGGTTCGAGATTTTATACTGCACAGTATTTATTTATTTATTAAACATGACCCAATACTAGTGTTTGAGGCGGGAAGAGTTAAAGTTGGCGGTAAGTGTGGAGGGCGTAAAAATATCCAAATTTTATATAAAAACTTTTTAGCGCTCGTCGTCAAACGCGTCGATTAGGTCGCACTCCAAAATATTCTCCAAAATATCAAAACCGCACAGTTTAGCCGAGGACATCCCACATCTAGGCTGAAAAAAGGTTTACATATTAGGTGATATTTATAAAAAATGGTTATATGTATCTTAATATTTATATATACAACAAAACTATATCGCGAAATTTCCGATATTTACGAAATCGCATTTGAATGGGTCTGAGGGAATGAACACACCCAAAATGCCACTTTTTAAAGGTTTACCAACTCCCATTCCACTTGTCGGGGTAAGATGAAACACGCCTGAAAACATACCAAAGAAGTCATCCAGATATTCAACATTAGCAGTTAGACAAACTGTGTCAAGCTCATCGTGCTATGAAATCAGCAAGTATGCAGACACCGAAAAACAATTCGCATTAAATGTGATGCACAGCGACATAAAAGATGACGTGTGAATTTCATTGTAGTCCGGAAAAAGTATCTGAATTTTCCGATATATTTTTGATAACATTAAATAACTTCTACTGTCCCTCACAGCTAAAACGTTCCGCAGCATGCAAGGGTCAAAAGATACAAATCACAAAAATTGGATACAACGATGAGCAATGCAGTATTGGCAAATATCTTTGAAGTAATGTATGTTAGAAGGCCACTTAAAATTCTACGAAAAACTATAATAATCCCCAGTTATAATTATTGCCCATGTCACCGTGAAATACGAATGGGATCAATTGATCAGGAGAGTGAGGCAATATCAGACTATGTACCTAAGAACCAATAATAACACGGTGTTTTTAAAACTTTCTTCTCATTTTTTCATACTTTAAGCTGAGCAACTTATGATGGCAAACAACAGAAATACTGATGGAATATAGAACTAGAGCAAATAGATCAGTAGTTAGAACATTACGTATGAGGCATTCATTTCAAACCATTTGTTTTACTGCGGCTGTTTCAAAACTGATTTGGGAAGTTCAAACGCCGGCCGTTCGGAAATAGCTATGATGTTGTATTGTATTGTGATAAGCCATATATTAAGCTGTTCGATACATTGAAGCTCCAGCTAATATGTATTACGTATGAGGTATGAATTTAATATTCATTTCCTTTCTTGCTTATTTAATTACTGACTATATATGTTAACTAATATTGCACAGTCTGTCGTTGTGCGACGTTTTGAAAATGATTTCTTACTTTCCGATTTTAAATTTAACAAATCGATTACTCTGAAATTTTACTATTATTAAATTTATACATGTCCTTGTATTTAATCCGTTTACACACTGTCGATAATATGTAGGTAAGCTTTTGGTGTAATTTCATTATATCATTTAAAATTCATGTTCAGTGTTCAGCCAAACAGTTATTAACACAGTACATGTTTTGACGGAATGCTCTGCCAAATTCAGTAACTATCCAGTTATTTCACAACTTTAAGCCTTGAATAATAAATTGATCATAATTATTAGAATAACGTAGCTGAAATCAAAACTCAAAACAACTTAAATAATAGAAATGATACTTGTGAATTTACAAAACTTAAAATTTTAAAATTGCAAAAGTATAAATATTAAAACTTTAAGCAGTGATTTTTCAGTGACTATATAAACCCGAGATAAACTTAACATAGCTTGACAACCTCAAGAGTAAAAATGCTTTCTTTTGATACCCCACTCGATATACCTTGTCATTTAAAAAAGTTAACCGACCTTGACCTTTGACCTATTCCAGGGGTCGGATTTCCTCCAAATGCAATTAATACCGTTTTTACTTTAAACCATGGTTACCTACATGCAAAGATTGAACAAAATTGGTCGAAGCGTTCGAAAGTTATCGTGTTTACGGACAGACAGACAGAAAACTGATCGCTATACCAGCTTTCAGCTACGTAATAAAGTTCAAGGTAATGGTAAAAAATGTCGGGAATGAATAAACTGGATTTTTGGTTTCCAAATCAAACGAAATTCTAGTCTTCACACATCAAAGTCAACTATAACTAGAACACGTAATTTGCATAATAGAGGCGGACATACTATTTTGAAAATCATTAAATCTTGACATTACATAGCCATACTAGCGTAAATAAGTTATTTGATTTTTGGAAGTCATGTATCTGCCATATGAAAGCTTTGCGCAAAGTAAAAACTTGATTCACTTAAATTTTGTTGAGTGGTCAGCACTCGTCAGAGCTAATCCACTTGCAAATCATTTTAGTCTCTCATTAATTAAAACCGATACCTGCGACCTACTATTTCTAATCGAATGTTAAGGTTTCACTTGGATTTATTGTGGTACGTGACTTTGCAAAATGATAACTGAATCCGGTCTTTTAGATGAGTTTAACCTGCTTTCAAAAACAGGATGGCGGAGGCTTAGCAAATTTCATAACTGGAATAAGATCGACAGAAGCTTTAAGCTACATACGAAAAATTTCCTTATATCCACAATTATCCTTGGGCTGATTTAACAGGAACCTTACTTGGAAAAGTTGGTGAAACAGTCATCAATGGTCAGCTTTACAACACGCCACATGACAGCAGCAAATTGGTCTTGATCTTTATAATCGGAATCTCCACTGCAAACAGTTGGTTTGTTTCCTTTACTCATTACTTGAACTCCCAATCACTTGAAAAATTGATGGAGCAGATGATAAGATTTGAAGACCGACAAATGAAATTTGAAGAAGCATCGTGGAAAGCCAAACTGAAAGGGAGGACCTTAACAAGGCTGGTATTGCTTTGGTGTCGGATTTCAAATTTCACAACGGCGGCCGGAGTTCCACCATTGTTTGCAGTTACATCCGTCATTCTATCTGAGTTTCCAATGAACATACTGCATTTTTATCCCTGGAAGCTGATCGAAATTTGGTTAGAAAGCTATGGGGTGTGGGGATGGCCGTTTGAGAAATTCTTGACTTTGTTTTTAAATTTTATAGCTTGGAACTTGGTTGTAAAGTTATGGTGCATTTTGATGACGGAAATAGCAGCAGGTTGCACAGTATTGACAGGGGCCCTACTGCAATTTGAAAGGTAAAGAAGAAATAACGTTAAATTAATTGAAACATAGGAAGACTTTTTAAATTTAAGGAGGTAATTAAATTATCTTTTTCAGGCAAATTAAAATGGGCTCACTGCAGACAAGTGTGAGAATGCACAGGGAAATATTTTATTTGGCGAAGCTCTTCAATGAACTGGAATCAGTCAACATGGTCCTGGCTGCTCTCCTTGGAGTGACCTGTCAGATTGTCCTTGGATTTAATTTCATACGGAGATTTAGTTCGCTGAGTGCTACCGAGAAGGTGTTTTACCCGATTGCGCTAATGAACACATTTGCAGTGGTAACTCTGATGATGGGATTTTGTGGAGAGGTTCATGATATTTCCAAAAAATGTGTAAAGCGTATCAGCGCATACGATGGGCTAGCAAAGGGGAAGTCGGGGTTGTCGAAAGCAAAATGTGTCCGGAGAGTTGTGAAATCTCAAATCTCTTCCTATCGTGAAGGTTGACTTTGGAGTGGGGAATTTTATTGAAAAGGTGACCCCGGTGGTGGTTGAGCAGTTTACGGTGGAAAGGCTCATCGATAGTTTGCTTGTAACCAAATCATAAAACAATGGATGTCGCCTTGTGAAGTAATTATATATTTAATGTTGCAATTAGTTATCTAGTTTAAACAATTCTTAATGTGTATAACAAAGTGTACTATGTGTTTATACGCAACACGTTTGTCTGCACGATATACATATACATAAATGTAAGTACATAATGGATTAGTTACCGTTAATACCAAACGTCTATGGAATGCTCGAAGTTTCCAATTTTGACATCGTCTATAATTTATTGTTTCAGTTGCAAGAAACACCGGTGTAGTCCAACAGTGGTTACCACTATGAAAAATACCTACGCCAGGAAAATTTTTACTCTGAATTATTACCAAATACTGAACTTCAAGTAGTTATAAATTAGAAATTCTAATTCAAATTAGCATTTTGTGAATGACTGGTATTATGTAAAACAAAATAATTCTGGACTTTCTAGACATTTCTTTTGACATCCATTTCTATGCTGCTTTTATTACCAAACATTATTTACAATAATATTTAAAGGTCGCCGTATTTTTAAGTATCAAAAAATAAACATGCATTGTCTAAAATATGTAATGTAGAATTACACTAATATCACCTAAATATCTGCTCCTTATGTAAATCAGTGTTTACCTTAAAGTAGTTTTTGACATTTGCTTAATAAGATATTTACGTTTACCTAACTATTAAGAACTACTAACAATCATTTTACAACAATATGATTACATAATCAATAAAAAATGCATGACTTCAAAATTGCAGCCCGTCTCCCAAAGCAAAGCGCAACTACTTATTCCTTTAATAAAATTAGAGAAATCAAGGATTACCATTGGCGTAGCTCGTTTGAAGAAACTGCTAGAAAAAAAAATAAATTTTGACTGGTGAACAAGACTTCCAAAACTTATTTAGAAGTCTCGGCGTTCCCCATCTTATAGCGTGATGTGATGTGATGTGATGTGATCTGATGTGATGTGATGTGATGTAATGTAACGGTATATATGATAATGGCATGTAATGGATGGATTGGGCTGCAATTTAG
>JAQGAG010000863.1:0-12404 GCA_034696835.1 Lepidocyrtus lignorum
CACTTCTTACATTTTACCATTTGTATCAACGTACCAAATTTGAATAAAATCGGTTGACGCGTTTAGACGCTAGAGCGCGCACAGACAGACGGACGGACAGACGGACATTTGCCAAAACCATAACATACCTTACAGGTACGTAATAATTAGTGCTAAAAGTGCATTTTGCAAAATGATGGACATGATAAAAAATAGGCATTGATGATGTTACGACGGCTTATTTTTTCATAAAGATTAAATTGGCGTACACACACAATGGTGTTAGGTTATCATATCATCATCATGTTAATACCAAGTCGCCTTAACAGAGAAATAATATTTTATTATGACTATGAGAAATATTTCACCGGTTCTTTAGATGCATAAGTACTCCATTGTAAAATTTAATTGGCCAGCAATAAGGAAAGTGCATAACAAGAATATTTATACTTTCTCTAATTTTCACACGTTGGCAAGGCCTTGATGGGTTATCATATCATGACCCAGTTAGACCATGTCATAAGGAAAGGAGCTAAAATTTACCTCGCATGGAATTGTTGCAGGGATGTTAAACAGGCTAAGTTGCATATTTTCTGGTTGTTAGATTGATATCAACGCCGACTAAAAAAGATGGATAATTACAAAAAGATTTGTGCATTAAGACAATGGTGATAGGTTGCTATCTAATGCCGTTAAGGTAATAATTTAAACCAAACAATTTTTAAAAATAATATACATAGGTATGTCAAACGGATTTACTTTACTAACTTTGGTAACAACTTCGGGATTTATTTGAGCTGATTAAAAAGTTGATTTTTATCCAAAAAAAAATAGTACACGAAGGGCCTTCCAGTTTTCTTTTATCTTGTGCATGCATATGTTCTGTACAGGAACTGATAATTATTAGTATTGCTACTTGCACATTGCCTTATTTAGTAATAGTTGGGGCAACATGAGACGAATGAAGATGAAGAATCAGATGCTCTTTACTGCCATTTTATCCAATACTTAATCATCATCAGATTTCTTTTTTTACCGATTGCTAAAATTATTGATAGTAGCATAAGTTGATCGTTTTGGTTTAACCACGAACTGAAAGCTGCTGAATTTTATAATTGTTAGTGGAAATAAATGTTCAGAATTAAATATATGATTGAAATTTTTTTCTTTATTTCTGATCGACGATCGAACGTTGTTTCCGAAAGTTCTTTAGCTAATTATTAAGTTAACGTTATTGAATTTTAAATTTGAAACATAATTTGTAAATTAAATCAATAATCCGATTTCATTGGACATGTTCACCTGTTCAAACCGACAGTGTTTATGGCGGACTCACTCCTGGACAGGTACCCGGGGTGTTCCCAGGCTCGCAGGCGCAATACTTGTTAGGACAACTCTTACAATTGGCGCAGATTGGCCGGACATCCACGTTTGACTTTGTGATGCATTCCAGGATGTCGCAGATGTCCGAATTGCATTGCGAGTCGTGGTTGCAGGGATGTCCCTGGAATAATAATTTAATTTCAATATTATAACTGTTTTGCTTAAATAAATTTAATTAACTGTATATTTGGAATAGCTTACCCATGGTATATTATCATTGTTATATTGTACGCCACTATCAAAATTAACATTTGAGTCCTGATTCTGGAGTGCCTCCGTCAGATCAAAATTACCATTTGCTTGCTCCAGTTGGAGTGCCTTGGTCAGTTGCGCCAGTAGTTGGGATTGACTCCCAATTATGCAAAAGGTTAAAATTAAACCAAATGCGAAAAGGATGCTGATACTCTTCATATTTGGAAGTGGGAATTTTTACAATCTTGAAAATAAAATAAAAATCGTAAGGTTTTTTAAGGTAGGATTTAGGAAGGTCGTGTAGATATTACTGTGAAGATTAGCGAGGATCAACATGACTTTTTATACTCAGGTTTCACATGATATACGGCTCTAAAGTGTTTGGGTGGAACTGGAGCAAATCTGCTAAACAAAAGCTTGCTTATTCCACAAAGCCACCTTTAGTAAATTATAAAATCGAAAAACCAACATTTTCACACAAACAAATTCATGATTTTGGTAAAATTGTGCAATTTTGCAGTTTTTGCATACTTCACGAGGAAGTAAACTTTCATAATCATTTTACATACGAGCCTTTGAATTGTACATTTTATTTTTAGTCATCTTCCTAACGCAACTTTTCATTTAAGGGGATTGGATAATATGTGAAAATTCAGGTAAATTCGGAAGTTGTGTAATGGTGCATATTATTTAAAAATTACAAACTTAGAAATTTGCCAATTCATCGACTTTTTAATTTAATTCTGTTCAAACTAACTGGTAACTTGTAAGTAAATTTCACGTAATACATGATACAGCTGGATTTTGAGTAGTTGTTCCCAGTTGACATTTTTTGGCATTGTGATCAAAAAGTTTTCCCCAATGAATAGTCTATCAGCATAAAGCAAATATATCTTTTGCAAATTGCCATTGAGATAAGTAAGCTTTTCTGTTATTGTAATCTAATTATAACTTGGTGAACGTGAAACAAAAAATACTATTTTTAACTTCTATAACTGCCTCTCATAACAAACGATTATCTTATTCCGATTCATCCACATCTGGAAGTTTAATAGAGCGAAATTGGATTATTGATGTCATCCTCATTTGTGCATATCAAATTACAGTCGAGTATGCAGGATTTAGGGAGGAAGCTGGTAAAAAATAAAAATAATCTTGTTTGGGAGGAAGCTAGAGGAAAGTTAAAGTTAATTACTTTGACATATATTGAGATTTCAATTAATAAGCAAACTTCACTCGGATTACAAATTGCTTACAATAAAACCCCTTCACATTTGTAAAATCAGCTTTAATTAAAGGAAATAAATTAAAAAGAAATATTGAATAATTTAACGGAATTAAATAAATTTAATGAAATAAGTATTGCCCCTTTCAAAAATTAGACTACTTATTTCCTTCTTGGATTTTTTGCAAGCTTGTCTGAACTCAAATCCAAAATACTCCAAAAGGGTTGCAATTTTTTGCAGAAGACTTAAAAACCTAGAGGAGCTCAACAGCATGGAAAAAATATAGCTTTCAGCAAAATCACGTTCTAATTACAATTACAATTTGCAAAATGAACAAAAATTTAGCATAATTTTATCCCTGAAGTTTGCATTAAAAAAAACTTAATATGGCCCCGACTCCGACTCTATCCTCCAACGAGGATAATTCCTTAATTTTACATTTACTTTCGTACATATAAATACAAACAAGTGGATACAATATTCATCACATCTTTATCAACTATAATCCTCCGACTACTCAAAATACCCTCCCAAATCTCCTTTTCTCCTTCCAAAAAGATTACCATTTGTCCAAAAAAATCCATCTTTCCACGATGAAAACTTCGACTTATTTCGGTCTTATCGTTTTCTTAATAGGCTATCTGTATTTTTGCAGCGTGATGTCTGTAAAAGTTGTAAGTTTACAGCGGCAATTATCATTGATATTAAACATTGGATTTAAATTCTTAAAAATAATAATTATTTATTTACTGTTCCATCATACAATAGGTGTCATACCTATGACCTGATCTGGGTGATTATGACGAATGATTAACTCTTTACGTTTTCTTTATGTAATTTTTGTTTTATTAGGGCAGTCCATGCAAAACCACTGCCGATTGTAAGGATGACGACCAATCCTGTAACGATCTTAGCGTTGAGAATGGTGGAGTTGTTAACATGACAGAGGTCTGTTTTAAATGCGATGCAGAGTCCGAAGTTTCCTACTGTAACTGCGTGGTGGTCGCGAACCAAACTGGTATGGGTAATTGTTCTGTAGCTGCGTAAGGTTTTCACTAATAATTTCAATGAAGTGGTGTTTCAATTTAGATGGCTTATTTCATTTAATAATTGGTTTTAAAATAATTAGGCTTATCGTTAACTTAAATTTGACCAAGCACAAACGTCAAAATTACACAAAAAATAAATCTTAAAATTAATAAATTTAATATCGGCAACTAGTACTTAGTATTTCATAAATGTTAGTGTTACATTTATTAAATATTTTCATAATATCAAGAATCAGTCAAAATTGTCAAAAGAATTTAAGTCTCCAAAACAAAATTTAGAAAATTTTAGCACGAAATCAATTAAGTTAAATCTGCCTTGATGAAGCTCAGGAAATTTCTGACGACTTTACCCTTAAACGCGACATAATCTGATTTTGCATCTGAAGGCCTTTCTCTGCACACATTGTAGCCTTGAATGCTTCCACACATGAGGGATCCTCTCCTCCCAACTTCCCCACAGTCGTTGTCACTATCACAAATGCAGTTATCAACGAGGGCGCAGTGCTCCACCAGTCCATCTATCGGTGTCTTTATCTCGCCGTACTTGAGTCTCCGGCCAAAGTCGTTGAGGAAAATTTCATGAGGGTCGAATTTCTCCATTAAATGAAGGAACGCTGGGAGCTCAGGGTAGGCTTTCTCAACCATTTCCTGGTGACTGAAGTATAGTCCATTCTTGGACCAGTGGGGCCTCCCATCATGTTTTTCAATCAGGGCTTGTATCATCGCTTGGGAGGCGGCAGTGCCCATCATGGGATTCCTGTATCGGTCCCTTCGTGGTGCCAGCACCCACTCAAATATGACCGTGTCCCGGCCTCCATTTACGATCATCATTCCATCCGAGCTGGAGAGAAACCTGAAGAAAATCCCGAGTAGCGGGAATTCAACCGGGTATTCTTCGAAGATGTCTTGAATTGTTTTTACAGCAGAGGAGAATTCATGGAGTGGTATCCCCACGGCGAATTCCATTGTAAGGAGGGAGTCATTCCCATGTTCCCAGGAGCAAACCTGGCAAATATTTGTGTCCATTCTGTGGCTGAAGCCGATTGGGTAGGGCTGGATGGAGCACATGACCTTCTCATTGTTAGGCTCACTAAAAATTGCACTTCGCCCCGGGACATATTGATATAATGATAGCTTGCTTATTGCTTGAATGGCAAACATTCCGAGATGGTCAGTTCCCTCCTGCATAGTTTCCAAGGCGTCTGCGAGACCTTTAGCGTTTCCGCGGGGGGCTTCAGTGAGGAAGTGGGTTTCACAATTTCCAGCAGTGGAGATGGACACTTGGGTTCCAACAGATAAGATGACCTGCTTGGCTGTGGGGTACCACCAGAACTGGAATCTGGAGGAGGTCTCCAAATATGACATTATCGTGGTGGAATTTTCCTCCCGGAGGATGTCATCTGATTGGGGGAAATGTCGGATTTGTAATTTGAACTGGGGTATTGTTGCGATGACGACTTCATAGACTATTCCAAGCAGGCCGAAGTTAGCTTTGAAGGCCCGAAGCACTTCCGGTTCTGAAATGCTTCTCACCGCACCCCGTCCATCTACGAGGGTCAGAGAGATGACTTGATCTGCAATGGTTCCAGGTTCTGAATTGGGGGATACCCTTCCGGTGCCATGAGTTCCTCCTCCAAGTGCCCCTCCAATGGTTATGCTTCCAGAGGTGGGTAAACCAGTTATAGTTCTTCCATTGGAGTGAAGCTCCTCCAGGAAATCCATAAGCATCATTCCAGCACCAACTGTGACTTGACCTGTGGCGGACTCGTAACGGAAGTGATTGATCCTTCGCATGCTGATTGGCACTCCATCCGTGCAAATTATATCAGTGCCGGAATGACGACTACCCAACGGCTTTAATGTGACTCCAAGACCTAATGCTTGAATGACTATTGACTGGAGGTCCTGGAGAGAGATTGGCTTCAGTGGGGGATGGGAAGCTTGACATCTTATTAGTTGGGGTTGAAAGGAGGTGTATGTGAAGTTGGAGGCGGGACCAATTCTATACAAAAAATATAATTGTTGAACCGTCCATTTACAATTTAAAATTTAGCGATGTAACTAAAATGGACTCACATCTCATTTTGCCCCGTCACGGAATTCTGCACTGCAATCAGAAGTATAACGACAGCAACTTCAACCACATCAAATCTCTCGATTAAAATAATTTTCTTCATGCTCTTAATACTAATTTAGCTACTTGGAGTGAACTACTTAACACTTATAAATATGTTAAAATTAACTAATTTAACTATAAAGTCTCTTAGATCTCATTTCAATTTCACTATGCGTTCAGTACAGCGAGCAAGTCAAACCTAAATGAACTACCTATGTATTATCTATTATTTAATTTTTAAAATGAAGTCTAGACTAATCATCATCATCATCAGTTCAATCCTAAGAAAAAAGGATTTCCTTTAATAACGATTATAAAAACTTAACCGTTTAGGTATTAACTTGTAAGAATTTTCATCTTGATTTTTGCAAAAAAAAAATTGGCAGAAGTAACAGCAAACGAGGCGGACCTAGGCTGTTGGATGTTGCCCTTCCTTCCTACATTTTATGGATACATTCCATAAATTCCACATTGCGTTATAGAGATAACATTGTACATTTTATCTTATCAACAGTGCTTTTACAGTTTCCTTATCTGACCCTTACCTTACCTCCAAACTATTTATTCAACGATATAAATATAATTACGATAAAAATTTAACAGGACAAATTAATTAGTAATATGTAATTACAATTAATTACTATAAAAAGGAAGATGTTGGTAAAACCAACATTGCTGCAGCGCAGCGTTGTCTATTTGTTTGGCTTGGCTTTGTTCATTTTTGTTTGTTGATGTTGCCTTCTCAATTTCCCTTTCTGCCAGTTCTGCCAGTCATGCCACTCTTTAGACAGCAATCATAGCTGGGTTGTGTACTCCGCACACAGCTTCCATACTTCTCCCAGTCCCCCCAAACCAAACTCCCAAACCAACGAAGCGATGCGATGATGCTTTCATCTCATTCGTCTTTGTTGCTTTGCTGAGTTTGCTGAAGAGGGAAGGAATCCTTTTGCGAAGTCCACTATCCAGGCAGACATGGTGCACCTTGTAACCTCACTCTTATGGTAAAACCAGCTGCAAGCTGTAACCTCATTTCTTGTATTGACTTTTTGAGAAATGCAAATGTTTAGGAATTCTCGTATGGGCATATGGGCTCATCTAAATCAGCTGGTAATAAAAAATTGACTTTATGGTGAATTTAATTTAATTTCGCTAATTGCCGTAATGGCTTTGTGGAAACGTGTAGCCGCGTAGTAAATGATTGCAGTTGACTGCTCTAAAGTTACCAAATCAGTGATTAATGATTGAGATGGATAAGATGGCGAATTTAAGTGAAATTGAGTTTGGAGTGTCTTAACATTTACTTTAATTGTGGCTTATCTCGATGTCCATATTGTGAAGGGGGAGAAAGGAATTATGGAGGTGGAATTACTAAATCGGGGTAATTCTAACCCCCTCAGGGTATTTCCAGCTGAGGTGAACAAAATTAATATATGGCCAATAAAATAAAATAATTTATTGTTTGAAGTTAAAGTTAATTATGATTGTTTTATGATCATTCGTTCATTTAAATTCTTGTTATTAGATTTGGGATGCCATCTTCAAATATCTTGATGATTGCCAAGACCTCTCGAATCTCCTCCTGGTCACCCCACATCCCACCTTTAATGAGCTTCTAAAGCCACGGAAGACCTCCTTCCTCTACCCAGCCGTTGCTCCAGTCCTAGTTAAACTGAAGGAGGAGCTTGGTTTAGATAAGGCCACGATTTTAGGATTACGTTTGGTCTCATCCGTGTGGAAGAATGGGATTGACAAGTGTCTTCAAAACCTCCCTTGTGTTCAAAACTTAGACGACCAACAGGATCACAAACTTGGTGACTCTCGTCATGATTTTGATTGCTGGCTTAAAGGAACGAGTACGACCTTCCATGAGCCAGAGCAGTTGGAGCTGTTCCAGAGTCATTTTAGAGAGTACGGAGGTCACTCTCCGATACTCACTCGCTCAATGCTTATCGGTGACCACTCCCATCACGATGGACCCGCATGGGTTACGGGTCATGGGGGTCCTCAAAGGATCCACATGTGGCCACTGGCCGTTAACATTCTTTCTCAGTTTGGGGAGGGGATTCACTCCTTCGAATTCTTCTCAACGGCGACACGAATGGCGCCTTCGTACTACTCCATGTTGCATGGGGCCCTGACACTAATGCCAAATCTGAAGAAGCTTCAGCTCCACCTCCACGTGTTACCAGGGGACATCCTCAATGAACACCTGGAGCTGCTCCTGAACGAATCATCCAAGCCACTGCCTCCCCTCCCCCACTTGACGCATCTCAAACTGTCCCGTGTTCCATCCGTCCTCCTCAATGGATTCCTTTCAAGATACGCAAATCAATTGAAGGAGATCTCCCTGGCCATGCCGAAACATCACGCTCATCTGTACACATTTAATGAAGCGATATCTTTGGAGTCCCTCACCTATCTCTGTCTCCCCATCCGGTATGATCACTGGATATGGGCGTTGGAAAGGAGCAGTTGGATACATAACTTGAAGACCCTCATTTTACGCCAGCTCACTTTTAACTTCGTGACCCAGCGGAAATCCAACTTGGAGAACTTATTCGGGATGATCGCAACAAGGACGGGTGGGTCGCTGATCAACTTAGGCCTAGAATTTTGCCACAGTTTGGAGCCGCAAGATGAGGAGGAGAAGGGGGAACCCAAGCTGGATCCCCGACTAAGACTCAGCTCCCCCTCCATCAAGACATTGACCTTGAACTCCAACTCATTCAATTTGAACACCCTTGATTTCATCCTCGGCCTTGGAAGGAGCCTCCAACAACTCTACGTCATATTCCAGGAAAATCACGATGACTACATGGACTGGTATGAGGAGGAAGAACGCCGCTGCTCCAGAGGGGATTGGAGGCAAGAGTGGAAGAAGACGTATGGGACCCTCAAGTTCTTCGGGTATTGGCGGAGAATGTACGATAGCAATATCTGGGAGTTGATGCCCAAGTTGGAAGGAATTCAGCTCAATTTTAAAGCCCTTGTGAGGAATGGATTTCGGGAGCAACAAGAATTTCGTTACAATCGGACTGGATGGCTGGAGCATGAGGCGAGGAGGTCGCAGTTGGCGGAGGAGAGCGATGATATGAAATGGCATTATTGGAAGCGAGTCCGGCGAATTTGATATAGCTTTCATTTAACTTACGATACGATTAGTTAATTTTAAGCTGTTATTTTATTGTTACGGTGGTTCCGGTGCTGTACTTTTACAGTGATTTTATACCAGTGTGCTAAAACTACTAAGTAAATTATTTATAAAAAAACGATGACAAATGTAAGGATGTACAAATTTTAATTGTTCATTATAAATACTAGAAATAATATATAATTGTTGTTAATTCATTCAACATTTTAACTGATATGGCTCAAATGTGTACTAATTTTTTTCTCATGGTTAATCAAGACAGTTTATAACTTTATAACTATTGTTGGCCTAGTTACTGTCGGTAGAGCTTTTTACATTTTAGGGGCTTCTTCATACCTATATTATCCTAACACTGTTTTCCACTAATTAAGACTTAAGCTGCGCAAACATTGCATGCATCTTAAATTATTTAGCTTTGTATAACGTATCTCGTCGTTGTGTTCAGTCAATCAAATCGAAACGAGCAGACTTGTTAGGGAAGGCAGGTAATCATACTTATCATGTTGAATGCAATTAGCTAAATATGTCTAATTATAGATTCTCCTCATCTTCATCTCACCATCATCGCCATCAACTACGATAGGCTGCTCTGTTCAATAGCGGTTTAAAATCTTTCACATACATTATATGCATTTTATTTAGCAAGGCGCATTAAATTTCAGATCTGAATCATCATTTCATCATCCATCCATATATTACGCTTTCTTATGCTTATCCACATTCACGATACACATGATATGGGATAAAATGAGCTATAATTTTTTAAGAAAGGGAAATGTGAAAGTTTCGTTTTTTCTTCATTGTATCATTTTTCTTTTGAAATTTAGTACTCATGCGTGGATATCAAAGTGAAGGTCTTCATCATAGTAATTCTATGGTATTATCATTATCACATTCACCATGGCAACAGTTACCCCGGATAAATTCAGTGCGATAAAGTGCCCCGGTGGGGAGTGTGGGGGTTCGGCAGAGGGAGATATCATTAAAGCACTTCGCATATCCCAAAAGAATCTGAGAAGACGAAGGAGAGCCGTTTATGGGATCCTCTGCTTCCAGTTATTATGGGCGGCGGGGCTCATTACGCTCTTTTCGCTTCATCATAAAATTAAGTCCTTTCTGAGGAGTGATGTTGGCAAGTGGAGCTTTGGGGTTGTGGCGGCGGGTGGAATTGTGCTATTGTTGGTTGTGCTGTTTTCGAGGGATGTGAGGAGGAGGTCCCCACATAATTGGATTGTTTTGGGGGTGCTGACGGTGATTTATGAGGTGGTCATTGGATCAATATCAACTGTTTATGAGTGAGTTTCACAGTATAAATTTTTTGTGTCCCGAGGATTGCTCTGGAAATTTAGATTTGGATTTAAATTAAGACTTTTACTTAATATTTTTCAGTCCAAATGTGATGGTCCTGGCGGCAATGATCCTCGCAGTGATCGCCGCTGGTCTTGCAGTCCTCGCTATCCAAACCAAATTTAAGGATTTAAGAGTTGGGCATGGGATAATTTGCTGCTGTCTGGGTGTCCTGCTAATCTTTGCAATTTCTTTCAACTTTTTGGAATTGCCGAAGCTAACTCTGGTGAAGAAAGTTTATGCTTGCTGGGGTAAGTCGCGACCACCACATTTTTTGCAGATTAATTAATGTCGTATTTAATTGCCATTCAGTTTGTACAAATTTTTGAATTTAAATAAAACGATGAAATTAAATGGGAAGCCTTAGAAAATGCAATTTAATTTTTTTGTTAAATGTATTTTACAGGTGCTCTAGCGATTACCATGTATTTTACTGGATTGCTCGTAAGTTTACTGCAGGTTGGAACCGGAAGCTAATCAAGATCAAAATGCGGCTAATGACTTCGTTGTAAATTTCTTAAAACTTAGAAGACCCACGTATATGAGCTACCTTAAAACGGTGTTTGGCAAAGCAATTTAATGCAAAATGATCGTCATGATGAGCTCAAATTATCAAACAGATATTATTAATTTAATTGTCAATTAAGCTGTAAATAAACATTAAATACATTTTATTTTACATTATTTTTTAAGTCTGTCAACTTAATTTGGCCTGTTGACTGTTTGGCATTTTATGATATCTTATTTTAAAAAAATTAAAACCCAGCATTACCTTAAGTTCTTCTTGTACAAAAGTAAAATCGAATTTAAAAAAAAATAGTAAATTATTTTATTACTGACGGGACGGAAGTACCCAATGCCCACCCCTAGATTTTCCTCTGCCTCTGCCCCTGCCCCTATTCCTTCCCCTTCCGGATCCTACGTTCTTCTGCGAAGGACCTGTCGTGTTTTGCTTCATAATAACTTCCTTGTTTTCACTGGTAAGGGGCTCGCCTAAAATCACCGTCACCAACTTCACTATAAGCGACTTGTCATAATAGTTGGCTGCCAATTTCAAGGGACTTTTCCCTTGCTTATCTTGAATCTCATGATCAACCCCCTTTTCAATCAGCAACTTACACTTTTCCAACAATGCTCCTTCATTCTTCTCCCTTAAAAGGGCGAGATGTAGCGGGCTCGCTCCATTAAAATCTGCTTTATTCACATCCAGTTCCTGAAGCTCCAACAAGAATTTCAAGGAATTTGAAGTCCCCCTCGAGGCTGCGATGTGGAGAAGACTCTCCCCATTATAGTTAACATGCTGCACATCCGCTCCATTCCAAACTAAATCTGAAAGTTTGCCCACCGACGTCTCCTTTCTCCCGATCACGTGTGCCAGCATCGCGTTCCCACCCGTCTTACTTGTAACGTTTAATTTCAATTTATCCGCAGTTCCATTATAAAAATTAACCCGGTTTGCAATTTTAAGCAATGCCGTTCCCCCAGGCATATTCATACCCACCAGACCTTCCATTTTCTTCACATCCCCTGTAATCCTATCCAGCGTTGAGACTAGTTGCTCATTCTCGGCTTCCACTTCTTGAAGCTCTTCCGCTATTTCTTCATGATGGATTTTTAAATCACTTAATTTTTTAGTTAAATCTACCGACTTTGACTTTTCAGTGTCTAATTCTTTTCTAAGTTCCGAGCTTATCCGCCGTTCCTCTTTGTAACACCATCGTAAATCACTTAAAAACTTTTTGTCATTTTTTGACTCACACTCCAAAGCACTCAACCTTGCCGTCAACTCTTGAATGATCTTATCCTTTGCCTCGTGGTCACTCCCATCATCACCCGTGGGGTAAATCTTCAATGCTTTGTAGATGGAACTAGGATGATTACAAGAGGGACATTTGACATTAGTGTTACCCGCATCACCTCCTCCCTCGTACCACTCTGAGATGCAGGAAGAATGGAATAAA